>JBBBDQ010001214.1:1830000-2087500 GCA_037127315.1 Ascarosepion bandense | reverse complement strand
TATTCATAAAATTAACATGGAAATAACATATCATGTTAGAGCACAGTTTATAGCAAGAGCAAAAACTGTTGCCTTTCTAAATAATATTTAGTTTAGCGAGACACAGTTCTTAGAAAAATAGTGACTCACAAATTATATACATAAGGTTTCGCTTCATTAGATTGTCAAATATTACTATAATAGGAAACACGTGTGGCTGTCAAGGCATGTGGATTGCATCGGATGATTGCCGTAATGGATTATTTTATATCACCTCGTTAAAAAATATTCCGGCGGTTATGACCTGTGAGATTACTAATTTGCCAAGCTGGAAGTTCAGGCTTGAATCAATGTTACTGGATGATTTGCTTTGTGAACAGGTGATCAATACAACTGCCACTCGTGTGAGAACGATTGAGATAATGGAGATAACAGATAGCTATATAACCACCCTTCTCAAATGATTTATTGCATATAAGGGAGCTCATTATCTACATTAAGAAAACGCTAATAATCCACACATTTACTGTTTGACGGTCGTTGTGGATGTCCGGATGAACTATTAAAATTAAGTAGCAGACATTCAGGATCATATATTGAATGCAGAACGATAACTTTTCATTATTTACTGAGCTTAAATTTGTAAAACATGGGGCTTAAAATATGGGGGCATAAATTAAGCATTGAATTTCAAGATCAAAAATCCAAGTAATTTTCAATTATGAGAATCTCCCGCTAGTCGATTTCCATTACTTCCCATTCTCTGCCCATAACATTCCATAGAACGCGGATATATCGGTTCTGATAGTAGCACTATATTACCTTTGCTCGGCTTCTAATTCTTTTCAATTACTTTTTTTCAAACTGTCACTCTGGCTGTTGTCTCTACGACGAGAAATTTAGCAATCCAAAAAGATGTGCGGAATAATTCACCACGTCCTATGTTAGGCCACTGCAAATATTTTTCTTGTGGTGGTGTTAAGCGTCCGTGCCTCTATAAGTTATCACCAGCTGAATATATTCCTTGAACCATTTGTTCATGGTTTCGATTGTTGACTTGGGAATTCTCATGATTCTGTAAATTTTAAAAAAGCTCATCAACCAAACTCCATCATTTTTTTCCCTCGAGAAGTAGAACTCCATTGTTAAAAGAGTTCTTCCTGATATACACATAAACATTTATTTCCTCGTCAATCCTTCCATCTACCATAATAATGATGATTTACCGTGGCTGTTAAACATGATCATGGTATTGCTAATATGAATGTTAAAAGGTAATGGCTGGATGACAGTGTGCATAACATTGAGCGTTTCACACAATGGGGTGTATGGGCTATTAAAATAATATCACCCAGTCTAAGTAATGAAGATAGTGTCATGCAAAGTGTAAACATTCTCGGGAAAATGTTATCTCTAAGTCTTTTTATATCTTTCTAACTTAATTTTTTTTTGGGTTTAATCTATGATAGTATGTAGCGTCATTTTAAATGTTCTTCATAGTATAATGTTACTAGGGTCATCTCCTTATTTGCTGGTGGAGTAACATAACTGTTCATGGTCAACGAGGCGAAGCATTCGATTTGCGACAGTAATAATGCAAAAACTATTGTGATAACCGCAGTTCACTAAATGGCACCTGTTTCATTGATATTTATTTTTATTTATTCATTTTCAGATCAAATGAGAATTGTGATTTCCCCGGAGATTCTTATTTGGAAGTTACTCTCAGGAATTAATAAGCTTGATTACAAATATTTTGTTATCTATTTTTTCAGTTCTTTTGTCGATTTAAAATAACTTTATAAATATCTTCAGGATGACGGAAATGAACTTTATAGTTCAATTTACTTCACGGGCTTTTCCAGTACCTAAATGGATGACCGCTGTATAATAGCAGGTACTGTAAGATTGAATGCGCAGTGGTTGTAGCGTATAATGGCTAAGCATTGTGAATCAGTGAGAAGATCCAATTCTCTTTGGGTTCGTTATATTCACCTACATGCAAATATCACCTGAAAAATTATGAATCTATTCTCTTTCTCTCTAGCTGAGTGTTAGATTGTAAGACTCGTTATCTTCCTACGCAAAATACTTATATTCTAAATACATTTTCTTTTGTTCAATAACCTGCAAAATGTTGACAACCCGTAGGAAACGAATCAATGCAGCAAGCAATCAATCTGCAAAATACTTCAGTGTTGACAATGATTATATTTGGTCGTTTAGTGATCGGTGAATCTTGAAAATGTTCGTGTATTTATTGTCGAAAATTTAATAATTCTCATGACTCTAGCTTGTCGTATCGTTATTTACAAAGTTCCGAGTGGTTCAAATTTCCAATAAATTCTATTTTTAATTATTTTGAATGTCTTGAACTCATTTGTTTATATAATGCGCGATGGGAAGAATTTATATTTTTAATTTCCTGTATTCACATTGTGTGTATTTTATTTTGTCGGATTCACATTATTACAGTGTCAGTTGGGCACTGTCTGTGAGAAAAAAAAAGTAATGACATAATTTTCTTCCGCCAAAATTTGTAAATGACATGTTGTACTGTTCGAAATTCTTTCCAGAAATATCAATTATTTTAGTGTTTGGTTGTTAATGTGAGGACAGTGCAACGGATCTGGAGAGTTGGATTTTATATCCAGTTAACATCGTGATGTTTGAAGTGATCCCTAATGAGAGCGATTTTCTGTCTCCATCCATCTTCCCGCAGGACCTAAGTTTCAATACGAAAGGACTATATCAAATGCTATCATGAAGTAGTGCTGCTTTAGGTAAAAAGGGTAGCTGCTTAAAAACTCTCTGTCTGGCAAGATGATTCAGCACCATGCCACACAATCAGAACACAGACATTTCGGCACCCACCTTATCCCATGCATCTAGCAAATTAGCTCCATGGAATGAAATCGCCTTGATTGCTAAAAAACCCAGACGAGAAAATATTTGTAACACCAAACGTTAACTGAAGGCCTCTATTGTGGCAGTAGAAAACATGCATGACATTCCGATGTTGTTTCTAGTTTGTGTTTGCTGAACTTGCTGATTTTATTTTTTTTAGTAGTTAAAGATATTTTTTGTAATTTTAGTATATGTAGCTGTTAAAACTATATGTCAGACATATTTAAACTTTTGCATCATTTATCCATTGCACTCGGGATATAATTATCTTTTATATCACTACAGTGTAATTTTCTATCAATTTCATTTTAGATATTTAATAAAAAAATATGTTTTTGCAGAACTCTCTATTTTAACATAATATCAACATTTTTTTACATTCATTTCTTTGACATGATGTTCTAATTACACCCTAACAATTTAAGCTTCCCAAATTGTAGGGTTGTTTTTTTGTAGTTTTAGAAAGTGTTTTGTCTTGTAATTTACCTGTTATTTTACGTAGTGCATTTTTCTACACCTTTGTGGAAACCTCAACAGAATCAACTATTTTTCCCACCTTCATTGTTGTTTTCCGTCTATTTAATATATCGTCTATATGGAAGTATCATCAGTTTTATCAAACGCTTCAATTTATCCATGTTGTCAAGTAAATAAAGGGATCTATACATCACACAGATAATAATAAATTAGTGTTTATAGACTTGTATTTGTTTAGCGCACTTATATTTTTCTGAGTTATTAACGTCATGTGAAGAAATATTGTGAGATTAGTGTTGAAAATGGCGTGCAAACAATTAGAAAATGCAGAAAGAATGGGCGTAACCAATATAAAATCTTTTGATAGCTACATGTAGGAAATGCTCAGAGACCTGCTACTATTTAATTTCTTACTGAATGATAAATTAATAAGCGAAACATAATTCAGAATAAGTATCTCATTTCTAATGTAATTTCCTTCACCAGAGAGGGCAGAAACGAATATTGAAATTACAAACAGGAATAAAATATATAGAAAAAAAAATACACACTTGTGTTGATATAATTTTTGCTATGATCTAATATTTGTATTTGATTTTTCATATTTGTATCATCGATTCGAGGTTCGATCCTTTCGTTTTCTGATTTCTTGGTTTCAGTTTAATATGACTGTAGAACTCTTTAATCAGACACTAACAATCTAATTCTGGTGCGATGTTTTACTTTTAGCAAAGTTTCGACCTTTCTCTTGGGTATATAATTAATTTTTGGCTTTGTGAAATCACGTCTAGGTTTTCTATGTTTAAATATTTTTGTCTCGAAAAGTTAGCTATTATTGCTTTATCATATTTACTTCCATGCCATGAGCTGCTCAAAAAAGCACAAAGCTGTATTTTTTTGCTTTCTTTGTTCCTTTAATCGCATTTCTGTAAATGTAACCTGTATTATTCAAAGTCTTTTGTTGTATGTATTGCTCAGTTGTATCTCAGTATCGTCCTCAGGCAAGACAATTTATATTTGTTGTTGCCGTTCAAGCTGACGAGTTTTGCTTCTTATTTTTCAAAACTTTATTTTGTCCTGATATTTTTAGTATTTTTATTTCGCCACGTAAAGTATTCTTTCTACTTTTATCATCTCAGAATAAAATGTAAATCTTTGAAGATGAAATAATTTTATATAAATAGCAAACATTACAATTTTATCCATATATACTGTCTGTTGAATATCTTTAAAAAAGCAATCATTAGATTTGCAAGAGAGCCTACCAGTTGGTGAATATGAAAACATAACCACACTATTTCCTATAAAGAATTTTTTTTTCTGGAGAAGTAAGATCACACAGTAGTTAATGTAAACAGAGAAGTAAGCCATCTGCAAATAGACTAATAAGGTCACCATAACTCAGCAGTAAATACGCTTTCAAGTTTTGTCTTAAATTTAAATTTTGTATTCACAGAAATACACTTGATTTCTATCATTATGCAGTTTGTGAATTTCATTCTTTTCTAGGGTATAATTACTGAAAACAGTAGTGCTGGTTGGTTAAAACCTAACATGTTTTACGTGCTCGTTGTTTTCATAAAACTTTCATTGTTATAGATTACCTAGATTTACCTCATAAAACTTTCATTGTTATAGATTATAGATTATAATATAGCGTCATTCACGAGAATGAACTACAAGGAAGTAGTTTCTATTTATCTCGTGAATGACGCTATATTATCACCACAATGATTTCTATATTTTTAATCATATCAACGCACGTATGTTTATTTTCTTCGAAAGAAAATTGATTCCCGCTCTACTATTTTAGTATTCGTTTCTTTTTTCGACATTGGTGGAAATTACATTAAAAATGTGATACATGCTTGTTGTCTAGAATGTGTTGTGATTTTGCCTATAACTAAAAAAGCAAATAGTTGCAGGTCTCTGAGCGTTTCCTACATGTAGCTATCAAAAGAGCTCTAACAGGATTTTATATTGATGACGCCCATTCTTTCTGGGTTTTAAAATCCTCTGCAGGCCATTATCACCTCTAAGTTCTTAATATTTCTTCACATGATTTTACGAAAGAAATAAAGGATCGGGTGTAGTTAATCAACGTAAATGATAATTCAGCACTTCCAGCGCCACATTAAAGAAGATAATTTTATATCTATTAAGGCTCTACGAATAAATGACAAGAGGAAAAATGTTTATGCTAACGCGTCCAGTTCCTTAATGAACTTAATCAAAATCAGCGTAGGAATATAATTTATCAAAATTTAAAGACGCAAGGAAAGTGAAGAAAAAAAATAGTATCTCTCTCTCTCAATCTCTCTCTCTCTCTCTCTCTCTATATATATATATATATATATATATATATATATGTGTGTGTGTGTGTGTGTGTGTGTGTGTGTGTGTGTGTGTGTGTGTGTATCTTCTTTATTACAATGCTTATATGTTAATCAGGCATTTGCTTTTGAGAACTGTAGCTATTTTCTCGAAATTTATTAAATATTTACGAAACATTCTTACATCATTAACAGACAAAACGCCATTCATTCAATTAATTTTATATAACATAGGCTGTTAATTGTTTCTTCACTGGCCATTTCATTTAAACTTGGTGAATTATTCAACTCATTTTTCTCTTTTATGTCTTTATTTTACCAATTACAGACATTTTTATCCTTTTTCTCCTTCTGCTTTCTCCGTATATTGTGTCCTTTCTTGACGTAGGCGATCAGGACCTAAATCATCTCCCTATCGCTTTTAGCTCTTAATAAAATTTATTCTTTTAACCCTCTCAATCCCCACTCCACCATTCATCTGCTCAAGTCTATCAAGTATGTAATGTGTTACTTTCTCTTATCTCCCTCACTCTATACATGTCATGAGCAGGAGGTTCGCTAAACCGTAATTTCTTATTCCAAAATATTCAGCTGTCCTCATTTTAACTGTCAGTTAAAATATCGTCGTTGCTCACGAGTTCCATTCATGATATTCTCAGCAAACTTCTGCAGAACTACATTTTGGTTGCCTCAAGTATTTATTTAAGTTTTGTTTAGGCTGTCAAATATTAGCTACCATATTGAAGAACTGTTATCACATAATAATCCAGTTCTCTCTTCTTTGTTTTAAACGAAATGTCCATATCACTTAATACTCTAATAAGGTTCTGGATTTAAATTTCTTCACCTGTTTTATTTTAGTATCAACAACTTGTAATTGTCATTTTGGGCTCATCTTTTTACTGTAGTTTATATGTAGTCCTTTGTTTTCTCTTTCTTTAACTACTTTGGCTAGAAAATCTTGTAGTTTATTTTTTGTATCTGCTACCAGTATATTATCATCTGCGTATCTTATATTATATGGCCGTCGCCAATGACTAATTCTGTCTGTACTTTTACAGCTCCCAGAATTGTTCCGTTGTATAGGTTGAATAGATCTGGTTATAAGACACATCCTTGCCTTCACCCTTTTTTATCTTAGGATATCTGCCGAAGTCGGTTCTTATCAATATGTAGGCAGTTTGCTGATACTGTAGGTTTTTTATTTATCTGAGGTATTTCCGGAATATGCCAAGGTTGCTGAGCCTCTATATCAGGTCTTTGTTCCGTATTTTGTCGAATGCATTTTCGTAGTCGAAGGAAAACAGGTACACGTCCTTCTGCATATTTATTGACCTTTCTGATAACATTCTAAGTATAAATATCACGTTCCTTATTCAAGTGTCCTTGACAAAACCGCAAAGTTCTTATCCTATTTCCGGTCTGATACTGCTGCTAGCTCTGTTCATCGGAATTCGGGAAATAAGATTTGTTACGTAAATCATTAAGCTGATTGTTCGGCGGAGTTCATATTCTTTTGCTCTTGGCTTTTTACGCAATGTTATGAAAATCGATTTGCTTAAGTCTTATTGGATTTCACCGTTATCGTAGATTTTATTTATAATTTCTGTGGTTTTGTCTACGCCGAAATTGTCTAGGGGTACCAACATCTCTATTACAATGCCGTTTAGTCTCTGCTGCTTTTTTGTATTCAGTTTTGTCAATGCAACTTCTATTTCAGATTTTGATATTTAACATGTGCAACATCAACATTCCCGGTATTTCTCCAAAAATTGTTGTTCAATCCATGATCATTTATTGAACAATTATGGCATAAAGACATTCCCGATATTTTTGTTCAGATCTCGTATAAGACTCCTCTGAGTTAATATTTTCAAACTGAAGCGAGAGAAAACATCAGCTCAAGTGCTGTTATCTAATATATTTTATTTTTTTAACAAGGATATATATGTGCGTTGTGGCGCAGTGGATATCCCCTGAACGAGAAATCGTGGAACCGAGTTCGAATTCCAGTTGAATTCATTGCATTCACTTACGCGCAAATACCCTCAGGAAAGGTATTAATCCGTCTCTTCCTTCCCGTTATGTGTTAAATAGCAGGACAGATTGGGTTCGCTAGCCTTGGTCGGCAACCAGTCTACCGCAGAAAGCAATGGCAACCTACTGCGGGATAATCTTCTGCCCAGTCAGTCATGTCTCTTTCGAGACATGGTCGCCCAAGCGTGTATCACGTATGGCACTTAACTGACTGATATCATTTGGTCAAATGAATACGATAGAAAAATACGTAATGCAAGGCAAGGCAATATATTTACTTTTACATCTTCATACATTTGATTGGTGCAACAATGTTGAGAGAGGGTCTGATAAACTTCCATATATAGCCTATTCAATTGATGGCATATTATAAGTGACTGTAAATAAGCTTATAATAATATAATTATAAAACAACTTGTTTTATAATCAATATCATTTACTTAAATTCAAATTCTTAGTATGAAGTTACTTTTCTTATATTCTATTTTTCTTCACGGATTGCATCAATAAAAACCTAAGTACTTTAATTTTTAAGAAGGATTTTATATTGACCCTACGTTTTGTCATGCTCTCACAATTATGGTATCAGTCTTTTCAATTTCCCAAATCACTGTACTAATTTGACACATCGATCTCTGGTCTCTGAATTGAATTCTAGATAGCATTGCAATGATCTTTTAGGATGACATCTGTTTGGGAAATCTTAACATGATAATTTCCCTTACCTGCCCATAGTACCGATGATTTAAGCATTGTTAATATCACGTGTCATACCACGACTGCAGATTTGGAAATATTTATATAGAAGCTGGTTTGAAAAATGTATTTATTCTTTTCACTGAGTTGAATTTATGCATGCCACATATCAAACTAGAATTGATACACTAGCAAAATGTTTTTATTTTTTGTTGTTCATACCGAATATTTTCGTTTTCACAGACTGATTGATTTCACACCGACAAATAAACGTGTTTCCTCTATTTTTAAGCAAGGAATGAAACATTTGAAATAACAGTTGATTTTCTTTTAAATGGATGACCTCTCAGTGTTTCATTTACCCGATTTATTTTGCTTTTCTGAAAAGATACATCATCGAATTACTCACTAAATCACAATATAATTTGCTTTATTGATCCAACTTAAATCAACGCATTTAATATTAGTCATCAGATTTTACCTATTGTAATAATTATCTTAGTAAATGAGCAACCACATCATGAAAGGAAAGATCGTAATCTTTTAAATCTTTTTTACCGACAGTAAAAAATTCTGTGTAAATAAAGAAATGCAATAGATAACACTATGTATTGGGATAATTCTGTTTTCATATAACCAATGCTGAGGAACAGTAAATCATAGGGAAACATTTCAATGTTTAAAGATAAAAGGAAATGCATATTTAAACAAATTTATATTGATGCTCTTATCAGAAATCTTTTACTGGGAGGCATCTTGAAACATAAAATTTTTGATAAAATAGTACTTCTCTTCTTAAAAATGATATTCATTCAATATTCACACCAGTAATTACCGACGTCTTACACTGGATGATAAGTAAATGAAAAAAACCTAAAACCTTTGCATTTTTCTCATATGTTTACTGTAAGGTCGTTTTCTCTACTAGGATATTCCTTTCCTTTGTTCCATTGCACGTCTCAGATTATCTGCCTTATACATTCAGGCGTATTATAGCTACTTCAGCGCAAAATAACCTAGGGCTAAGCAATTTCATTCATTGGGGCGAAAAAATCCATTTACAATCTACAACGTAACCAAAATGTCATTGCCTTTTTTAATTAATCAGAAAAAAAGATGTACATCAAATTTTACAGACAGCTAATGCTCAAAGTAATCACTATCGGCATCTATAATGTGCCTCTAGCTGCGTAATGCCTTGCTGGTTAAAATTAATTGTTTTGAACGAAAAGATGTTCTCTGCGTGGCTGCAGCAGGAGTGACTGTTTAGGGGAAGTATGTTCCACGAAACTTTGCAGGGAAAGGAAGATGTTTTAATCTCTTCACGCGCAGTCCTCTGAGTAATTTAGATTGAAAAGTGTCTTACTGCCAAGTTGCCAAAAAGTATTCCTGAAATTGCCATGGAGTTGTACACTCTTGGTTTTCCTGCTTCACTCGTTGTTACACACGTTCTTCTGCAGTGAGTAAAAATTTGAATGTTCGTGTGACCTCTTAGTAGATGATTATAGTGGTCGTACATTTACACAGCATGATCTTTCATTAGTGCAGAAGCTGTCTTGTTGTATGAGACATTGTATACTCTGGTGAAAATCAAAGTCTGGCTCTTTTGTGAATGTCAGGAAGAACTCACATTTTGATATTGTATTCACCTTAATTAATACTAGATCAAGTATTGTTGGTTTACGATGCTGATAAAGCAACGAGAAGCAGAATCAATTTGTTGAATGCTAACTTCTGACAGCGCGTGGGACATCCAGTTGGTCAACTTGTAAGCTATCTGTAAACAGTTTAGTTTACATCTGAACTGTTTCATCATAAATCTGGCAGCGTTTGGCAAGCTCACAACAGGTTTGGTTGTTGTCCTATTCTATCACTAGCTACTGGGAATCATCATTCAGGACCTGTGGCTGGCCACTACGGGGTTCATCACAAAGTGACACTTCTCTAGATCTAAACTTCTAGAACCAACGACCAGTGGTGCGTTCTCTCACTGCGGGTAACTCATAAATCAGACAACCCTAAATGAGTTGCATCAAACCCGCCATGTTTAATCGCAGATTATGTGACTGCTGACTCTGTGCAACGAATCTATATTTTTAAGAACAATTCTCTACCACCATCACTTTCCTGGCCCACGATGAACTCGTTTGCTTATCAGCTATCAGTTTGTCTCAAATCCATACCCATATATCCCATGATTCATTAGAGTCGTAAGGTTACAACTTTTACTGCAGCTGCAAAAGACGTGGTGTTTCTTTGGGCACGACATCTGAGCGGATCTTAGCCCTCTCCCCGGTTTGTATGAATTCAGAGTTTTACTTTCTCTTAGACCGAGAGCTATCTGTAATATATTACCTTGACTGACAAAATATAACTGACGAAAGTATATTCCCGCCGAGGATGATAGTGTCACAGTGTGACAACAAAGGCTTGAAGGCAATAGCTGACATAAATATGATTAATATGAAAGGCAGAAAACACAGACAATAGTTGAGAAATATAAGAGTTATCAAAGGTACTAAACAGAGGCGACAGCAAAGGGTTGAAAAGCAATGACTGAGAAAGATTTGATAACATCAAATGGTTGAAAACGCAATGCGACAACAAAAGTGTTAAAGGGTTTAGCCGACAAATATATGATTGCGCCAATTGAGCGACAACCCGAAAAAGCAAAAATGTGTTGGTATTTTGGGCTATGTAAGTCTGAATTTTCAAGCTGAGGAGCAATGAAGTGAACACACAGAGGAATTGAGAGTGAGAGAACGGAAAGAACAGAATACTCCCGTTGATTAACGACTCCCCAACAGCTTCTGTGTGTGCGTGATTATCACTGGCTACCACTCTTACTCTACACACAACAAAGAATAACAATACTAATTTCAATATATTTCCGTTTGTCGGTCAAAACGATCGTATTTTTTTGTTTTGTTTTTTTGTCGAGAACCAGATGTTATTCAAAGAACCGAAGGTTATAAAACCCAGTCTGTCATTCTATTTTGTTGGGGAGAAGTGATAAATTCATAACTTTTTCAAGAGCATTATCACCTAAGTGAATTCGACTAGAATTTGCACACAGATCTCTATCCGAACTGATATCTATTACTCAACTCTGTCTCCTCTTCCCGCACGAAAAAAAGTGAAACAATAAAAAACGAATGATGAACGTTTTAAATACTTTCTATTAATGAACCATCAGATCTTCCAATAATAATCATATATTCATATTCTTAAATAGAAGAAAAGTATGTCTGAAAACATAAGGCATCTATGTCGCTGGCGACCTCATTTACAAAACAACAAATAAAAATAAAAATGAAGTGTGTTAAATTGATACATGATCGCTTTGCGAACTTGTCACGGTGTCTGATGCATCAATTTTACAGTTATCATTAGTGGATTCAAAATATATATATAAGTTGTGATAGGTGAAAAAGGCAGTTGTGCATATTTAAGCGCATAATGTTTTATACCTGTGGGTATTCAATGACGTAGTGAAAGTTATACTGCATGTATATACTGGGATAGGAATATTTGCTGAATTGTTTCGCATTGATTATCTGATGCACTCTAAGAGCCAGGAACTATAATTTTAACTTGATATCCGTTAATTTATTCATTTCTCTTGCAAAATGCAGAATTTTACAAGGAAATTACGTACATGAATATAAAGTTGAGTTTGATGACACATCAATAATCCAAATTCTTCTCTTTATTCAGATGTACTGGATATTAATTTGTTTCAGCATACTTAGAATTTTATCTTAATTACTGGTTAGTGTAGAGACCGTTTCATAGACGCTGTTCGAAGATTAATCACATTTTATCATCACGCAATGCTGTATACTTTCTGTACTAACTTTTTAAATTCGCTTTTTTGTATAAAGTGGAATATTAACTAGTATTGGTTTTGGGCGACCAAATGTAATGAAGGACGTTTCATCCTTTCAGAAATAATTATTTGGGATATTAATAAAAATGGGTTTTGCGTGTCAGTGGCAGAGAACACTATGCATAAAAGAATAATGTTGTTCTCATGCAAGGTCGCATTCAGCATGCTCTAAGGCGGTGGTAAATTGACAAGAGTTGAAAGGGCAAGTAACAAAAACCAATAACATTTTAGATTTTTCTATGTATTTTATCAAACATTTCTAATGACACAGAAGCTGAAGATGGAACAAATCAGCAATATTCAATGCACACAAAATGCAAGGAATCACACTCATTGTGATTAGTACCAGCGAAAATTTTCTCTCAGAAGATAAAAATATAACCGTTTTTTATAGGCCTTAAAATTCACACGCCATTTTTTATCACAGTTAACGCCAAGTTTTAGATCAGCTGACTTTCGAACAAGACTCACCATTAAGACAATAAATAGTAGTGCCGTCATTATAGACTCAGATTTGAGAACGTATGAACTCAGAAAAATGGTTCATGAAAATTAGGAACATCATAATTCTAAGAACCTGAAAGGACGCTTGCATTTATGTAAAAAGAATCTTGAAACATAACTGTGGTAGACACTTTTTATTTCGAGATTTAATGAGAAAAATTAAATCAAACTTAGGACAGAGTTATGTACATGTCACACAATATAAATATAAGCGGAAAACCAGCCAAACGTACTCCGATGAGTGCTGAGTCTTAATGGACGATTAATGTTTAGCAAAGCAAAATATGCTTAAACGGCAAAATGCGGGTAGATAGGAGTGATTATCATTGTATGTGTGTCTGTTTGGTGGTCTGCGACCGGTCACATCCTTTACAGCTTTTTAAATACAGGCAAAATTATTACGTCGGAGATTTACTGTCAACAAATACATTAAATACAGCCAGTATTAGTCAACAGAAAGACCCAATTTTCTTCCATGAAAATGCCCGACTGCACGTCGCTGAAACGACCCTGTATATGCTGAACAAACTGGGCTACACAACTCTGCCTCATCCACCATAACCACCAGACCTCTTGCCTACCGACTATCACTGTTTCAAGCATCCCGACAACTTCTTGCGTGAGAAATGCTTCAAGAACATAAGCGATATCAAAAACGCCTTCAGTGACTTTATCGTGTCCATAATGGAAGATTTTTACGTTAATGGCATGAATTCACTTGTTTTGTGTTGGCAAAATTGTGTTGACTCTGATGGTGCTTACTTCGATGAATATATTTTTGTTTGAGCCGAGATATGTGCATTTGAAATTAAAGGGCAAAAACCGCATATATATATATATATAATCAACATTGAGCTCTCTAGACAGGAAAATTAAAAAAACAGTTACCACTTCCGCAATTTATTCATTACTCTTTTGCAAAGAACTGAGTACTTTCGATGACTGGCGTGTGTGTACATCGCTTATATAGAACACCCCAAAATTTCCCTTGTCTGAATCCATACGCGAACACCTTAGGGCTTAGCAACTCTGACACCAAATCGGTCGTGTTTCAATCCCGACCAGAAGGAAATGGATATCTAGCCACACTGATGTGCTGTGATACAGCAAAACTGGTTTGTATGTGGATAACGAATGTGTGTATATATATATATATATATATATATATATATATATAATATATATATATATAATGAATAAGGAACGAAAAAAATAATTTCTAAGTTCAAAATATTAATTTAAAACAGGGCTCAGTATGAAAATAAAGCAATTAATATTTATTATAAATTATAACGTAGGACCTGTACAATCTACTACAAAACTGCACTTTTTTCCGACATTGAAATTAAAATGTCTCATCTGGTATTTAATAATTATGATGATAAATGTTATTTTTGAAAAAGCGGGGAAAGAGAAGATCATTTAGAAAAAACAAAGTGAAAAACAAGCGATAAAGCAAAAAACGGGAACCAATGAAAAACATCTCAGAGAGAAATAGACCCCAAATCTAGGTAGAAAGTAAAATATAAACATATACATATATATGTCAGGCAACGTCTCGGTTTAAAAACAGAGAAAAAGTGTGAACAGTGAGAAAATACGCAGGGGTAAGAAATGGTGTGGGAAACAAAAGGAGCTGCTAAATAGAATTTTAAATTTTGGCCGGAAATGACTTGTAGATAAATACATTTATACGTAACATTTTATTATAAGATATTTCTTTTGGCATTTTTTTTAAATAAAGAAATCACATACACAAAAATAGAAATTA
Source organism: Ascarosepion bandense (assembly GCA_037127315.1). Lineage (NCBI taxonomy): Eukaryota > Metazoa > Mollusca > Cephalopoda > Sepiida > Sepiidae > Ascarosepion > Ascarosepion bandense. The sequence goes on along the minus strand of JBBBDQ010001214.1, from coordinate 2,072,907 downwards.
TTGAAAAATCGCAGATCAGAGGACATTTAAAAACGCAAAACGAAGATATAAAGTCGTTACTGGTAATCTAATAAACTGGAAAAACATTATTAACATTAAATATAAAAATATTAAAAATTAAAGGAAAAATTAAAGTTAAAAATAAAAATAAAATTTAAATTGAAAACATTAAATAGACAAAATTTGTTAAAAGAAAAGAAAATTAAAGACAAAATAGCATAAGAAGAAAGATCATTAAGTTAAAATAAATTATCAAGGTAGTGAGATTAATAGTGTAAAATATGTCTAATTGCTGGAGTCTAAAACTTTAGATATCATATTCCTAGCAAGATTGCAAGGTTAATCATTTAATATGTTTACAATTTATTGTAGTTTCATGCTTCTTATTCAGTAATATGTCAATCTTCATGTAGTTAATATTTTCTATTTTTCTTGTAGAAAAAAGGAAAGCATGGTTCATTTACCGATCGAGATATTCTAGCCTGTTTGAGAATTTTTCAATTAATTTTAGTTGTTTTATTTTCTTTCAAAATTATTTAGAAAGTGATTTCATATTTTGTTCATCATTCCTAGTAAAAATGAGAAATGATAGTACAAACGCTTTTCGAAAAAACGTTCATGTCATTAACAATATAATCTTTAGTAACTCTCGGATTCTATACAGATGAGATAGAGCAGATGTAGACCAGGAATTAAGGTAAACACCTATTAGATAACAGGGATGGTTTAGAATTTCTAAAATTACAAAAGTTTTATTATGGGGAAAATTAAAATGAGTAGTCGAATCGTTTTTGTTATATAATTCCAATACTTTATTGTTACGTAATTTAATTATATTTTCTAAGGTGTTAGAGCAACTATAACTGAGCTTTAGCGTATTCTTAAATGGTTATATTTGAGAAAATTGTATGATACATTTTATCATCAATTGTTTTAGACTTAGTTTCCAATAATTTCCAAGGTTACATGAAAAATAATCGTAACCCAAATTATAAAAACCGTAGCTTTAATCATCAACAATACTTTATCCAAGATATTCCATCATCGGTTGAACGCCGAATTAATATACACACCTCTTTAAATTAAATTTAGCTCTAGCTCTCAGTTGGATCAGTTTTAATATTTGAAATAATATTACTAGGATCAACTAGGATGGTTTAACAAACATTATATATATATGAGAGAGAGAGAGAGAGAGAGAGAGAGAGAGAGAGAGAGCATGTGAATTCAAATTTATGCATTTATAATTAACAAGTCCAGAATAGGTTATTGAGTTGAGCTGAGCAACTAATTTAGCAGAAGACGAAGCCTGAATTTAAAGCTTAAGTATGGTCGTCTGGACTAGTTCATGTATTCAGTTTTTCAAAACGGTGTTAGTGGTTCTACTCTAACCGTTACTATTAGAACCAAATAATATGTGCGGCTCGTCAGACGTTTCATTTCAGAGAGGTTAACTGTCAGAACATCATGCCTCGAAAACAAAAAGTGTATCAGTCAAGTAATAATTAAAAGTACATATATGATAACTCGTTATTTTATTGTAAAGCATCATAGATTTTATGCGAAGATTGAAGCTCTCAAAACAACAACTTTTAAAAATCAAATGAATTATGATAACAAAAACAATCGAAAAATAAAATTGTAAAGATGAGCAAGATAAATCAAACTGGTTTAGAAATCTTCACTAAAATCTGTGACAAAATAAATGGTGATATGATAAAAACAAGAGGGACGCTCAAGAAAGCATGAGGAAAATCTTACGTTTTACATATTCTGTGAAAAGAGAAAATTCAAAAAAATATCTACTTCTTCTATGTGCTCTGTTCTTTTAGGACGTAGACGATCTTGGCTTTCCACGTCTCTCTATCCCTCGTGACTTTTTATATGTGTTCTACTGTTACATTACGCAACTTCTGTTCCATCATCCAAAGACTCAGAACTTTCAAATATGTTATCCGCTTCCTTTCTCTGTCTCTTTTTTCCTCTATATGCATTGTCAGTATCAGGTTCTCCAAGCCCTCTTTCCTCATGCCCTAGGAACTTCAGTTTTCTCTTCCTGATGCTCATTATTTATTTCCATTTCGTTGCTATTTTTCCAAAAACAGATATCACGAAAATTAAATACGAATTTAGGCGTGGAAGAGGTTGTGATGTCGTTGAACTTATTATATTGATTTAAGAGCTTGGAAAATGTTTGCTATCGATTGTTAGCCAACGCGTCTTAAAAGAAACTTATGTAATAATTGAGATATATACTGATTTAAACTAGAGTCAACTCATACACGACAATGATCTTACACAATAGGCAAACCGAAGAAATGTTTCAAAAATCAAATTAATGGAATGACGCCTAGTCGCTCTACATCATACTTTGATATATATAAAAGTCATTAAATCAGAATGGGCTGATAAATGAAACATTAATTGAAAGAAACAATTTTTGGAAATCAAGACAACTGATGAAAGTACTGTCAAATTAGAAAAGTAGCAAAGAATAATAAAATCGATTTGTAAAACTTTGATGAATTTTCAAGAAAAATAAAATGTCAATATTCGTAGATAAACTAATAAAATTATAATTTCTTTAGGTTTTTGTTATATTACATTAATCACCACATTTTTACTGTTGGATCTATTTATAAATGAACACAATACATTATATACTACAACAGTTTGCATATTAAAATGTGAAAACAACGAGAAAAAGCTATCAGAAATTTTAATAATGATAGTTACGGTAAACGTAATTTAACTTGAATTAATCATATCATGTACATACGTAAAATACGTCTATAAAAATTATTATAATAAATAAGAATATAATTATGAAAATAAAGACTTATATATTATAATCTCTTTTATTTCAAATTTTGCGACAGTTTTATTCATGTTTTCATTGATTTATTGTATTTTTCTGGCTGCCATTGTTTATGAACTAAATTTAGATATGTAATTATACGCAAAGAAATCTGCTAATCTAAAATTAGGAATTATTAAAACATTTTATAAATGTTTTATTCAAACGAATAAATTGTGTTTTTTTTCTTTTTACTTATTCGAGTTGTATTCAGTCTGTTTAATGTAATCAATCTTAAGAACCGTAAACTTCAAATTTACTAGTCATAATCTATAAAAACGAAATGATAACTCTTTTTACTGATCCGTGGCACACAAATCGGCGATTCAAGTCTAAACGGTAATGTTAGATCGATACATATCAGTGAAAGGAAATTAAATTAACTCGTTTTGTTTTGAATGTTTTATTTTCCTATTATATTTTTACAAGCTTTTTGTAATTGTTTTTCCTGCCTAGAAAAGGTATCGATTAACGTCCGAGCAATGTTTGATAATAGAGGTGTGTCAGAGGTCAGAAAATGAATGCCATATGAACTTTGTATTTAAACTATTTAAAAAAAAGAGCAAATGGTGAAAATGCAAGTAATATTGATTGATGACTAGCAAGTGGCTTTTCTTAAAGGGGAGCCTCTCGCATTTCTGTTCATAGCTATATGGCTTTGGTTTTTATTGATTCACGAAAGATTTTGCGCTATTTCAAAAGCCTATGCTTTTGAAATATCAGAACAAATTTCTTAGAAAGTTTGTTCTCCGGCGATCCTCTAAATGAAGTCTGCTTGTAAACATCAACAATAGGGGCTGTAATTTTGACTTAAAATGAAACATAAAAACTTGAGGATAATTCGTAAATATTTCGACGAGGATGACTGTCAAAAAATACTTGATATTATAAAAACAAAAAAAACTGAGCTAATCTTTTATAATTTAATGATATTTACGACGTTTGACATTTTTTTTTGGTTGAAACAACTTTTACTCTCTCGTTATGAATGTAAAGTACTGATTTCGATGGCTAATTTTAACAAATATATTTACCAAAATTACGCAAAAATATCTTGAGATATCGAAGAACAAATTTATTCGATAAAATCGGCGTTGGTTTTAACTACGGCCTCCAGACTACTTTACAATCTCCTGTTTACTTATTGTTTCCCAGTTTTAGTTTGCAAATGCTGTCACAGTCCTTGCCTTTAGTGTTAGAAAGAGCTATGTTAGCCTTTTGTTCAACTACGTCACATACACAATAATGAATGGGGTTTGCTGCCTAGGGAGTTAATTGGCCAAACATGTAAGAGGTTTTGTGGTCACAGAATTTGTTTTACAATCATGTCTGGTTTCTGATGCTTGGGTGGCATGGTGAAGAGTCATGTTGCCACGTATAGGGTTTTTTAACATTCATCCTCTTTACCCAGAGCAGCACTACCTCTTCAAGTCATTTGAAGTAGGCCTTCGTGTTGAATCTGTGTCATCTACAAAAACGATGTCGGAGTTCCTTTCTTATCAGAACTATCAGAGTGAGCTTTCCACGCTGCTGGACTATCGTATCTTTATTATATTTATCCGTCTCTTTCTGAAAACCTCTGCACTATCCTTACATTGAGGCCCAAATATTATGAAATGTTCTTATTTGTGCTCCAGCTGCGAATGCCAAGCTGTACAGTATAAGTTTTAGAAATTTCTGACAGTGTGAATTTCATGATGGTGCTCTTTTACTCACAGAAACAGCTTAACTGACTCTGCTACAACGTGCAGCGACAAAATAAAAAGTGACTAAATAACACACATTAACGAAATTACAAATACAAAATTGCGAAAATTCACCTATCGCACGTGCGTATATACCATTTCTCTAAAGTGTTATATAGGATTGTGAGGTTAGCTTATCTTCTTACATAATTAATGTCACAGTGTGGGTTCTTTTTTTCCCAGGTTTATAAAATATTAAATTCAACTTCATTTTCTATGATCATTATCTTTCCCCCTCGAGGTAAGCTTTCAGTAAGAAAGTCGTTTCCTCTAACTCTTCATTCTGCTAAACGTCATGAAAAATATTAGGACAATCAAAAATCTATATCGGTAGCAAACTGTTTGTGAACTCAGCAGATGTGCAAAAATAGAGAAGCGTGTAAGACAAGCTTAGGTTTTCTCACCGGATCTTTTCAACCTGAACAGTGAAGCAATTATCAAAGAAATAAAAGCCTTGTCGGGATTCGTGGTTGGCTTCTACAATCTCAGCAATATAAGATACGCGGTTGACATGGTGCCGACAGAAGACACGGTAAAAAATGCATGACCTTCTACAGAATATAGCAAAGGAAAGTTAGAAAAAAGAACCGAGCATAAACTTAAAGAAAACTTAATGTATGGTCATCAGCGAGAAGAGAAGCCCATTATGCCAACTAAAATCGGACAAACTAAACCAAAACAAGTAAAATAATTCAATTACCTTGAAAGTGTTTTTACAGAGGATGGAAAGTGCGACATAGAGATCTAAAGACGCATTTCAGTAGTTAAAAAGTAATGAAAGACAAGCATATCTCTTTAGAAACAAAGAAAGGAGTGCTGGACTTCTATGCTATATCTGTCCTTCTGTATGGAAGTGAATGTTAAACAAACTCATCAAGGATGCAGGATGGGCTTTAGGCAGCAAAAATGAGATTATGCAGAAGGATGCTGAAGATACCATTTCCAGAGCATGTGTACAACCATGAATTGTTGAAAAAGACGCAAACAAGAAGAAAACTCAAAGTTAACATGAGGGTAAAACAAATTATGTTCCTGTGACATGTATTTAGGAAGGAGTGCATGGAGAATATAATACTCACAGGTCGGAGAGAGGAAAGGCAAGACAAAGGAAAGCAGCGAGAGACGTAGTCGTTAAGTCTGAGCAAATGGATCGCAGAGCAGTGTTTAGAAGAGAGAGCAAGAGGAAAAATATTGAGAGCTAGAAGAGACAGAGGTAAGTGGAAGTCAGTGATTGCCTAGGTCCTGAATAGACACTGCACATGAAGAAGAGAATTTTGAGTTAAAAGAAATTGAGTTGTAAAAGGGAAAATGAAAACTATTATTCTATATTTAAAATAGTTATTTGATTGGCTAGAAATAAAAAAACACATCTCTTGAATCCCTGGATCATTCGTTCATGTGCTTCCGTCGTTCATTTCTAAGCTCGGTTAGCTATCTCTTCTTCTTCTACCGCTCCCCCTCATCCTCTGACTGTACGGCACTTGATAGCATCTCTACCAATATCGACGAGGCCATCTCTTCTCAACCATCTGCCCATATATTTGTGTTTGGCGATTTTAACGCCCACCACACCAAGTGGCTTGAAAACTCAGCCACCGACCTTGCTGGGATCCGCACCATGTATTTATCAATAACCCAAGCTCTAACGCAAGTGGTGGACTTCCCACGCGTTTCTCTAATAACCCTAACGGAAAGGACTCCTTACTCGACCTCTACTTTACTTCCGTTCCAGACTCCTGCACAACCAAGCAGCTCTGCCTCCTTGGAAACTCTTACCACGCCGTAGTTTCCGTCAACATCTTAATCCAATCTTACTCTACACAAGAAAACCAGACCAGCAGAATATCATACTCCTTCCAGACTGAGACTCGTTCCGAGACTTCCTCTGCGACGTCCCCTGGAACAACGTCTTCGATCTTCCTATCGAAGACTGTGCTTCCGAGGTCTCCTCTTGGGTTAAGGCTGGCATCGATGTTTTTATCCCGGCCAGGAAATTCCAGCTAAAATTAAATTCGTTCCCCTGGTTCTCACCCGCTTGCTCGGCCGCCATTGCCCACTGTAACCATTTCTTCCGGCATTATCGAAGCTGCTCGTCGAACCAAAAGATGCGCCTTTTTGCCTCAGCACGTAATAAGTGTAAAAAGGTACTGAACAAAGCCAAGAGGGCGTTTGCTACCAGAATGAGTCAACGCATAGCATCCTCTAAATTTGGCTTCAAAGATCACTGGCGACTCTGCAAAAGCGTGCTCAACAAAAGCAAGACTTCAATACCATCCACTAATCAATGAATTTGAAGTTCTCACCTCCCCAGCGGACAAGGCTGAATGCGTTGCCCGTAGATTCTCCACCAATTCGACACTGGACTCGTTAGGAATACCTACACCCGACTTCCCACCCAGAACTAAGGCTCAACTAAATAACGTGCACATTAAACCCTCGCTGGTCTCCAAGATAATTGCAAAACTTGACCCACACAAAGCGAGGGGCGGTGACGGAATCCCAATCATAGTACTGAAAAAATGTGCCCCAGAACTCTCCTCTGTCCTTTCTAAACTCTATAACCTCTGCCTATCTGCTTCTTTTCCTGCCTGTTTGAAGTCCTCCTCTGTAGTTCCTATATTTCAGAATTCTCTCGAACCCTCAGACCCCGCCAATTACCGTCCTATTAGTCTCCTTCCGATCTTCGGCAAAGCTTTCGAAGCCATTTTCAACGCTGAGGTTATTCAGCATTTCACGGCCGACAGGCTTCTCTCTGACAAACAGTACGTGTTTCACTTCACCAGGTCTACTGCTGATATGCTAACGACCATTACCGTGTACATATACCGGGCACTTGACAAGAATGGCGAAGCCCGTACCGTTGCCCTGGATATCTCCAAAGCGTTCGACAGGGTCTGGCACGCTGGCCTCTTATGAAAACAGGGGAGCTACGGGATAACTGGACATCTGTTTGACCTCATCCAGTCATTCCTCTCTAACCGCACATTGCAGGTAGTATTAAATGTGCATGCCTCCCAAAAGTACCATACGAACGCGGGCGTCCCTCAAGGTTCTATCCTAGGTCCCACTCTCTGTCTGATGTACATTAATGAACTCCCCGGCGCCATTAGATCCCAATTATGCATGTACGCCGATGACACCAAAATCTACTCTCGCCTCGATCAAAAACCAGGTGTAGGCGACAAAGCGAACCTCGCTGCCGATCTTGAAAAGGACCTCCAATCCGTAGTGGCCTGGAGTAAGAAATGGCAAGTAAATTTCAATGCTTCTAAAACGAACCTGTTATCAACTAACCACCATAGACAATCGCATATACCTCCCATTAGCATGGGACAGGCTTGCCTCCGAGAGAGTAAAACACTACGCCTTCTTGGCCTTACACTTTTGGCGGACCTCAAATGGAATGATTTTATCGAATCCCTTGCCAAATCTGCAGCTATGAAAGTCGGCTCTCTGTGCTGGACCCGGAATTTTTTCCCACCTGAATCTATCCTGTACATATACAAATCTACCATCCGCCCGCATATTGAATACTGCTGCCAGATCTGGTCGGGTGCCCCTTCTGCTCTCCTTGGTCTTCTTGACAAAATACAAAGAAGTATCTGTAACGTGGTTGATACTGACTTGGCAGACCGGCTGCAACCACTCTCTCACCGGCGTGATGCGGCTTCCCTGTGCCTCTTCTACAAGTACTTTCATGGCTTCTGCTCCGATGAACTTAGATCACTGGTGCCGCCTAAGCACAAATTTACACGACATACTAGATTAGCAACTAGGTCCCACCCTTTTACAGATAAACAGATAAGATGTAACCGTAAATTCTACTCTAACAGCTTCTTTTCTCGCACGTCACGCCTGTGGAAATCCCTTCCACAAGTCTGCTTTCCCGACAGCTACAATCTTCAGGTGTTTAAATGTAGGGTCCATAGACACCTCCTATTACACTAACTCCCAATTATTCTCAGAACACTCTCATCTCCCCAACCCTCATTCTCGGTATCCTTACCCGCGTATCACCCACCCTCTGACATTTCCTATATTTAACCATTCTCGGTATCCTTGCTCGCCTATCACCCACCCTCTGACATTTCCTATATTTAATCGTCCTTTCTCCACGCTATATAGCCCCTGCGCAGTAGTGGCAGTGACATGCCTTGCTCGGGGTGAAATGCTTATAAAAAAAAAATTATACGCGTTTACTAATACATAATTATATATATATTTTAATCCGTTGTGAGCAATATGTAATGTGTTATTAACATGAATATTCTCTTATAATCTTTAATTAATACGACCCTTTATTTTTGTTATAACAAAATATAATTAAATCTACAGAACCAAATAGGTTACGTATTTTACTAAATGTATGGCTTGTAGGAATTTACATTATATCTTTTATATTTATATATAAAGTTAGAATTAAATTCTTTCTAATTATGGTGATTTAAATGTGGAAAAGTTTACATCTTCTGTTGTTTTGTAATAATGCAATCAGTAATTTATATCTTATTTCAGATTATCAAAATAGAGTTTTCATGAAATAGTTCAGAATTTTTATTTCTGTTCGTCCCATTTAAGGAAATTATTAGAAATATCGTAGTGAAGATTCATAAGAAACATTAAACTGTATCCATTGTGCATGTGAGGACGATAAATTAAATGGAATTAATTGCTTGTGGTAGATTAGCAGTTTCAAAAGTTGGAAATTTACTTCAGTGGACGAAGGAAGAGAATGTCTCCTAAAAGAAATCGTTTCTGAAGGTCATTAAAGAAAATTTTGCCACTACGGCTAGGAGATTCATTGGGAAAATTCAATTAAGATATACAGCTGTCCTTCGCGAATTAGAAAGTTTTAAGTGTTCAGAAAATTAGTCCAATAAACATGTCTCTAAAATTCAGCATCGTGTCGATAATTACAAGCCTGTTCTGGAACAATTTCAAAATCACTTTTAGGATAAGCATGTTAGTAGCAGTGAAAAAAAGGGATTTGTCTATATTTCTGAGATGAGGTAGAATTTACAGTATTTACATTATTCGGACTATTGTCCTTATCTTTATTTGTACGATGTTTCGGCCATTGTACATTCCTGCCTTCTTCAAGTGCTAGGAATTTTGAACCGAACACTTTATTACTATCACTGGGGTATATGAACTCCATTCCTTGCGTAAAACCTCGATTGGAAGTCATGAGTTATCTACCTTTCACCCTGCAAGGCTACAAAAAGACTGCAAGGCCGTAACACGAGGGGAGATAGAAAAATCAGGCGTACATTCGATCTTGTGCTACATCTAAGCTATGCTAAGAAAATCAACACTCACACACATATATAATTGTTTGCGTGTGTGTGTATTTGTGTGTGTGCGAAAGAGTTTAATATGTATGTCAATAATGTAAGTCCCTTAGACTTACTAATGTGTATGGTATCCACCGGTAACATGACGCAAGTCATTGCAGTTACGGTTTATATTCCAAGTACCAGAAATTTAAGGATTGGTTTTTCAAGCCAAAAGTTTTCCTTCACCAAGAGTATTTACAAACCACGGTTAAAAAGTTTAGTCTCCCATATTATTAAGAATTAATAAGAATCTAAAAAGAAGCAGATATTTAATTATAGTATTATGCCATTAATACTTACGGTCAGTGCGCATTAATGGGCTTTTCCCAGAGGAATATTTTTTCTTATAAATCTCTGTAAAAATATATATTCAAACGTGGTTTCTGAATTGTGTAGCAGAAGAATTTGTTTCTTTTTTATTACTTTCGAACAACGAGTATATTTTGTTCAGTAGAAAATAATTAATTTAGGAATAAATTTAGATTTATTAATAAATTTAGATTTATTAATTTAGTATTAAAAGTTCGCACTGCTGTTAATTCCGAGTGCGTAGGTAAAAAAAAATTATTATCAAAAAAAGATCTTGTAAATCCTTTATCTATTTTTTCGGCTTTTATTGTAATATCCATAATGGCAGGTGGAAACACCACAAAAGATTAATTTTATGCAATTATATAGACTATCGACAAAAAACATGACACACACTACTAGCAACAAATTACTGTATATAGATATTCAAGCATATTGGAAGGTTTTCATGAAAATAATGAAACCCCTCAATATCTTACATGAAAACACACACACACGCACACACTCACTCTCTCTCTCTCTCTCACACAGACATATATATATATATATATATATATATATATATATATATATATATATATATATATCCAAATGAATACGGAACGAAAAAATAATTACAACTTAATCATTAAATTAAAACAGTGCTCAATATAGAAATAGAGTTATGAATATTTATTACAAATTATATTTTAAAACATGTCAAAACTAAAATCTACTACAAAAGTGTAAATTTTCTTTCGACATTGAAAGAACAATGTCTCATGAGGTAGTAAACGTTATTTAAAACGAAAATAATGATTATTACCTGATGAGATCTTGTTGTTTCAATCTTGAATCAAAATGTACACATTTGTAGTAGAATGTAGTTTGGACATGTTCTAAAATACAATTTATAATAAATGCATATATATATATATATATATATATATATATATATATATGCATTTATTATAAATATATATAAATATATTCGTTTATTATTTATTTTCTTCTGTTCTTGTTAAGTTAAATTTGACAGACTAATAATGAAAAAACAATAAGTGTTGCCGTATTGATGGAAAATAATTTGTTGTTATATCAGTCATTTATTTGGATTTTAAATTCAAATTAATCTATACATACACGTATTGTTTGCTGCAGCAGGTATTAATGCTAATATTAACTATTTACTGTTGATAAACAATGACATTAATTGACCGAGTAGCTAGTAATACTGCCGGTTGAAATTTATAAAATAATTGACATCAAACATTTTTTCGCGCATAACTCTTTGTGCAACAATATCTTTTTACTGTACTGACAATTTCAAAATATTAATATGACGGAAATATATTGTAATAATTAAAACAAATGTAAAAGAAACACATCTTACAACAATTTTAGTTCTGTTGTTCAAAACTTGGACAATTTAAAAACAACAGTTAAATATTCTTGTCTAATAGAATTTAGTCATTAATTACGCAAATATGTAATTCTCAATGTTTATTTTTTAATAAATGTGTTGTTATAGACAGCATTTCTTTTAATTATTCTCTGGTTATCTTCTGTTATACATTGATGGGCTGATGTTGGATATCTCTTGATTCTGGTATTATGCGATAACTCTTAAACATATTGCTACTAATATTTCGTTTTTCTTTATTACAAGAAAGGTTAATTCTGTTTATTTTTCTTGTTATTTTTACTATATAGTGAAATTATTTAAAAATGTCCAAAATTAGGTAGACTTACAAAAGGAAAGATACCCGACTTTTTACCAATTTCATTGTTTAATTATTATAAACAAGGAATAAATCTAATGCTATTTATATCATTCAGGGTTTCCCAATACAGGTGCTTCATTCCTTTCTTCATTTGCAATATTACATTCTGATCACGTCTAAATAATACGGTGATAGCATGAGGGAATATACGATAATGCTTACTATTATAATATAGATCGTTGTCTCATACACATACACCCCCCACATATATATATATATATATATATATATATATATAATAAAGCATAAAGATTTGAACGATGTTAAGAAAAATCTAAATATGAAATAACTTTTTATTTCAAAGCTACATCGAACATTTTATCAAGGAAAGAAAAGTTATAAATGTAAATTATATAATTCCAAAATATAAAGATCAATATACATATTTTGATAACGCTATAAAAATAATTATGTAACACTGGAAAAAAAGAGATGATCAAAAACCTCAAAACGATTAAATAAATCCATAAAATTTAATAATTATTTTGCATTATTGAAAAATATTTTAGGGTAAGAATATAAAATCGGGTATTTTCCTAAATTACACATGCTGTTTACTGTATCTTGCATTGTAAACATGGCGAAAAAAAATTTTTTTTAATCATTTCACCCCGGGCTGGTGTACGTGGGGCTACATAACTGAAAGAAAATTAATTAAAGGAGGGAGAAGAGGATTACATACCAATTAGAAAGAAGAAATAGAAAGATGAAAATGCAGGTGTAATTACAGTTGCAAGTGGGGAGAGAAAGGGAAGGATATACGGTGTGGGGGAAGGGCTAGAATCAAGTGGTTAGTCGATGAGTATTGACATTGCATTTAAATTTCTGGAAGTTTTAGCTGTCAGGAAAGGAAGAATATGGGAGCGAGTTCCACAGGCGGGAAGTGCGAGAGAAGAAGCTGCAGGAGTAGAATTGTCATCTGCATTTGGCTAACCTAACTGCGAATGGGTGGGATCTAGTTGCCATTCTGGTTGCACGAGTAAACACCTGTTGAGGAGGCACCAGTGACTTAAATTCGTCTGAGCAGAAGCCATGAAAGTATTTATAGAACAGACAAAGGGAGGCCACATTTCGTCGGTGGGGAAGTGGCTGTAGTCGAGCCGCCAAGTCAGCACCTATCACGTTACTAACTATCCTTTGGAGCCTGTCGAGAACACTGAGGTGAGCGGCAGGGGCACCTGACCATAAATGACAGCAGTACTCCATGTAGGGTCAAATGGTAGACTTGTATATATGCAGGATGGATTCAGCCGGAAAGAACATCCTGGATCGACACAGTGACCCAACCTTCTTAGCAGTGCATTTAGCTATGGATTCCATGTAGTAGTTCCACTTGAGATCAAAAGAGAGGGTAAGACCCACGAGGGGCAGTGTATTGCACTCTGGGAGAATCGCTTGGTCCATGCTTATGTGAGGCAGGAGAGGTTGCCTCTGATGGTTAACAGAAAATAGCTTGGTCTTGGACGCATTGAAGTTGACAAGCCACTTCTTGCCCCAATTCACTACAGAGTGTAGATCGTGACGTCATTGGAATTTAGAAAACTGATAGTCAAGTTACGTAATGAAAATAAACACTAAATTTGGTATATTTCAAAGAGTGTGGGGAAATTTAAATGTGTTATTCATAGTATTTTAAGAAAACCTGAGGAAACTGGGTCATGTGAAGCCACGAAACCACCTGGCAGGTCTAGGTAAACTACTGCTAGATAAGGCAAATGAATAGATAAAGAATAAAAAAGGATCCATTTGCGACAGCACCGATATCCCAAAAAGAACTTCTGCTAACATTGGCATTAAAATTATCAAGGCACACTTTTTGCCGAAGATTAAATGAAAAAACTTAATTCATCGAGTAGCTTCTACGGATTCCTATATATCTAAAAAGAATCAAATGAGCTAATTGAAATTTGCCACTGAGCACGTCAACGTTTCTGAACCTCTTGTTGGCATTATTATAATCATTTTGATTCTTAATTTTCCCCTCCTGAACTTCTCCATGCCCATAGTCTATTTTGATGCTCGTGGAAATAGATATTATTTATTATCTGGTCATTTGCTTTGCACCAATAGGACCCATTTCTCGCTACGGTCTTTGTAGTGTCTGCATTTAAATCTACCGACCGTTTCACTTTAGGCACTGAGATTTCCTACGATGATTCTGATGTCTTGCAAAATGCATGTGCCTTGATTTATTCAACCATGAAAGAGAAGGACTCAATTTCTTCTTCTGCACTTTGTGTTGTCGTTGCATATATATTCTTTTGGAAGAATTGAATTTTACGAGCCATTTCTTTACCCCAATCCACCACGGATTGGAGGTCCTTCTCAAGCTCGGCAGCGAGGTTCGCCTTGTCACCAACACCAGATGTTTGATCGAGGCGAGAGTAAACTGTGGTATCATCGGCGTACATGCCTACTTGTGATCTTATGTCATCGGGGAGATCATTGATATAGATTAGAAAGAGCGTAGGACCTAAGATAGAGCCTTGGGGTACACCCGCATTTGTAGGGTAGTTCTGGGTTGCATGTCCGTTTAATACCACCTTTAATGTGCGGTTAGATAGGAATGACTGGAATAAGTCCAACAAAAGTTCAGTTATGCCGTAGCTTCTCAGTTTCCGTAGAAGGCCGGCATGCCATACTCTGTTGAACGTTTTAGAGATGTCCAAGGTGACGGTTTGGGCTTCACCATTCTTGTCGAGAGCCTGGTATATATACTCGGTGATGGTCGTTAACATATCAGAAGTAGACCTTGTGAAGCGGAAGCCATATTGCTTGTCCGAGAGTAGCCTGTGGGCTGTGAGATGTTGAACGACCTCGGCATTGATAATGGCTTCGAACACTTTGCCGAAGATCGGAAGAAGGCTGATGGGGCGGTAATTTTTGGGGTCCGATGGTTCACCAGTTTTCTTGAATATTGGAACCAAAGAAGATAACTTCCAACGGGCAGGAAAGCAGGAGGAAGTTAGGCAGAGGTTTTAGAGCTTAGAAAGAATGGAGGAGAGTTCAGGGGCACAATTCTTCAAAACTATGATTGGGATTCCAACCCCACGAATGATCAAAATGGCAAAATAAGTTTATTCTACCAAATGTCTTGTAAAGGTGAATGGGGTAAGCTGAGTTGGAAAGATTTATTTATTTATTTTTTGAAACTCGCTAAATTTATGTATTTTTTTTACTATTTTTAGCTTAATTCTATGGTTCATTTGAACGAGTGTTTTTGTAATTTTCAAAGAAATTTCTTTGGACGTTTTAAGCTCTATGTTATTGTTATTATTTATTCCATTTTTTCTTTTTTTTTCTTCATTTTTTTTCCGAAGCTCTCCGGTTTATTTCCGCTAACAGCTACCACTCGCAGCCATATATGACCAAAATGGCAAAATAAGTTTATTTTACCAAATGGCTTGTAAAGGTGAGTGGGGTAAGCTGGATTGGAAAGATTTTTTTCTTTTTTTGAAACTCGCTGAAATTATGTATTTTTTTTTTTACTATTTTTGCTTGATTTTTGACACTTGATTTGATATTAATATATTTTAACAATAATAATAATAATAAGTTTAGCTCGTGGATTTTACTGATGTGGTAAGAAAATAATGTGCAACGTCCGAGAAAGTTGTGAACAAAGCAATCATTTCAAGAAAAGTCAATGTTCTGAAAACAGTCCTGAAATGTTTTGAAAATGGTCAGGTAAAGAGATATACAATATAAAATTCAGACATCTAAATAATTGCTAAAAAGACATTGAACACAGCGACGTGTTCTCTCTCTTCATCTCAAGTACACGTTGATATTTACTAATTTCTTGAAAACCACGATTGTTGAAAATTATTAAACAATAATAATAACATCAATAATAATGTAATAATAAATAAATATTGCGGTTCTACATTCCAATGTAATCATGAAATTGATGAAAAAAGTCAAACATCATTGCAGTACGATAAAGAATAAAATGTTTCATCATCACTTTATTGGTTTTATAGGTAGTTGAGCAACAACCTAAAGCAAAACAGAGCATGAGATATCACGCATAAATGTTCTTGATTACACATGAGAGTTTTAATAAAACAGTACTGTTCGGAAGAACCAGAATACTGAAAGCTGATGAAATGACAAGCAACATTGCAATTTGTCATGACACAATTCAAAAGAATTAGGATCTGCGTGCAGTAATAGATACTATGACAGATCGAGTGTGTTTCAGTTGATACGTAATATATTTTCTTCACTTTAGGAAAAACATTAATTATGATTATTTATAAATCAGAATAAATATAAAAGGGAAACAAATTGCACATAAATTTTCTATAAATACTTTCACGGCTTCTGCTCCGATGAACTTAGATCACTGGTGCCCCCTAAATACGAATTTGCACGAGATACTAGATTAGCAACTAGATCCCACCCTTTTACAGTGAAACCGATAAAATGCAGCCGTAACTTCTACTCCAACAGTTTCTTTCCTCGCACTTCCCGACTGTGGAATTCTCTTCCAAACGATTGCTTCCCCGACGGCTACAATCTCCAGGAGTTTAAATGTAAGGTCAATACACACCTCCTAACACACTAACCTGCTCCCATTCTATCAAGCACTCTTCCCATCTGCCCGACCCTCATCCTCGCTATCCTTACTCATCTGTCACCTTTCTCCTGACATTCCCTATGTCTATCCACTCCTTCTCTTTACCTTCCCCTATGTAGCCCCATGCGCAATAGTGGCAGTGGAATGCCTTGCTTGGCGTGAGATGATTAAAAAAAAAAAATCTGAAATATTACTAAAATATATTTTTATATAAAATGTCACATCGAGAATTACAAGTAATAATATCTGTATAAAGATGTAAAACTATATAACTTTATACGAGAATAAACACACTTTTATGCACAACATATAATAGAAAGGGGAAACAAATAGACCAAAGCAATAGACATTAAAAACAACTAAAACCCAGACATAAATTCAAAACATGCATTTGTGATTGGTCATGTAAATCTTTTTCATTTATTTTTAATATTCAAATGACAATTTACACCTAAACGGGTTGACATATTGATTCTGACTGCCCAAACAAGTCGGGAAATCTTGACATACGTCAGCTGGTTGGGATGATTCAATTGAAAAAAAATATTTTTAAAGTTGTGCTTTTAGGTCTGTCACTTGTCATAATCAATATGGTAAGATTTGTAATATCATGGAAATAGCATTGATTTTACTTGTACCAATGAAAATCTTCGTTGCCTTTGTCACGATCCATATTCTTTGCTTTCTCTCGCTTTAAATAACAATTCATCAAATAGAATGTTATAATTTCTTTACATCAGATCATGTATATAAAAATAAAATAGTAGAATGAAGTGTAAGAAAAACAGATATTAAGAAATTTGAGGGAACATAACAGACCTAATATTTTCGATAATTATTATCTTTGAATTAATTTTATACTATATTGCTCCCAGCAATGTCATAAATTACTTAATGTTATTATAAATGTTGAAAAGGCTACATCTTTCAATATTACGAAAATTCACTTTCGTAAATATATTTTTTTATTATTTTGAACAACAAATCAGATATGTGATTAACGTGTTTAATGTCTTTTCTGCTTATGTGTCGAAATAGAAATAAGCAAACAGTAATAACAATACTTACGCCGATAGCGTAAAGCTCATGGGTGTGAAAATTGGAAGCGGTGTGCTGGCAGCAATTCCATGCTAGTCGATTGTATTCACTTTGAACTCTTCGTCACGGAAATACAACATTACATTTTTTCTCTCTACAGCGATACGATGATAGAACAATGAATGTTTCTACACTAGTCCGTTTAGGAAAATGCAATTTCGAAATTCAAAAGAAAGCCAATTTACGAGCTTTTCCAAGAGGTTATGACAATTCACTGTTAATAAAAAAAGGTTTGTGTAAATTCGGCGAAGAAATTATATGAGAGTTCAAGTAATGACAAATATGCTGTATTCACTCCGCACTAATACCTTGAAAATTCCAAGGACACATTTTTTTTATTTACATATCTATGATTTAGAAAGCAGAGTAGGTTGGTTTCTCTAACATTGGGTTGCAGCCTCTCTAGGATAATAATATATATATGAATTCAAAACCCTGGAAGATGTAATGGAAAAACGATATATGATAATTCTTAAGAAACCATGGAACTTTACAGATAATGAAATAATAAATCTGGGCCGAGCCAGACATTCTTTCACCTGAAGCTATGTGGCATTAAAATATAATAATCACAATATTTGCCAAAATACACTTATATATCGTAAATAATGAAGTAGCTTTATAATTTCCTAACTGAGCTAAGTTTCAACAGTTTATTACATAGAGTATTTTTAAAATTGGATTTGAATAATGAAACAGAAAGAAAATACCACCTATAATCGACAGTTAAAACTACTAGTTTATGTCATTTTAATGGAACATTTGGTTTTGTGTTCCATTCACTTGAGTATAAAGATGCATTCCAACAATAAATATAAAAGGTTGATGGATGTTTTATTAAGAGAAAAGAAAATAAATAATACGTTTTCATTTATTTAAATATATGTATATAGATATCATTTAGAAAAGGTGATGGTTGATATTTATAATTGATTGACTCAGAAGTTTTGTACAATTAGCTTAAATTCAATGATTCATAATATTCCATGTGTATTTGAAAATAAGCATCAAAGGACATAATGATGTTTATATTCAACTGTTTTAAATTAATACTTTAATTCGGAAAATGCATGTAGTTGGTTCAAAATATCGATTATGTGAGATTAAAAAAAGAATATCAAATATCCAGTCAGAATAAATAAATTTTATTTTTGATTCCATTTAAAAGAGATACTTGCAAGATTATGTTTGATAATATCATTACTAAACACGAAATTTGATAACTGATTTTTTAAATATTTTTGTCTATTAATGCACCAAACAAAAACAATGGACATAATAATGCAAAAATGTAGGAGAAAAATTAGAAATTAAATAATCATAATACCAACGGGGACGATCGGTTTTAAGATTTGATATGAAAACATAATATTAAAGAAAATTATATAACAACAAAATAATAAAAAATGATTTATATAATATTTTCCAGTGTCTTTATAATACATTAATTTACGAATTATATAAATTTCGAACAAGGTTGACTCACCTAAGCTGACAAGACAATATATTACATCATATATATTTTAGTTATGTAACCATTACTTTATAAATATGTTTTTCTACGGATTAACATTTGCAGCCAATTTAAGCAAAGAAGATATTGTAAGATTGAAAACAATATTGATGAATTGCAGATACAAGTTCTCTTAATTAAACCTAGCTGGTGATATATATATATATATATATATATATATATATATATATATATATATATATATATAATTTTCCAAGATCGTATTGCCAGTCTAACAACGGAAACTAACACCCGCATTGCCGGCGATAAAAATCAACATGATAAAATAATACAATTGTTAGTTTGAATGTGTATATGTGTAACAAAAGTAAAATTAACAGTAGCGATAAGGAAAGAAAATCGGTTGAAGAGGAAAGGGAGAACGAGGAAGGAAAATATGTGTCAGATTGGGAAGACAGAACGTATATGTGTACATATATCCGAAAAGCCACAACTCAAATGGTTTGAATTAAAAAAAAATTCTTTAGTTAAAAATTACGGTATAGTTTCCAAACTTAGATCCAGGTTAGTCGAATTAGCAAACATTAAGCAGGGTAGAACAGAGGAGATACAAGATTACATGCAGAGGGCGGTACGTCTAGGAAGAAAGCATACGAGACTGTTGATGGAAGAAATGATGACATGGCGAGAAAAGTGCTGGGAGTTTTCTTTTATAGAAGGGCGACGAGAGCCGAATATATAGTTGACAGTGATGAAATACGATGCACAAATCTTAAATACTGCCTATCAGAAAGCTCTCTCCCAGTTGAAATGGTTTCGATGCATGCTCGGAATATGAAGCCGAGCTAATGCAATTGTCACTCTCCAAGGCGAGTACCGATATGACCTGATAATCCTGCTATATTTAAAAATAGTAATAAGCGTAGATATAAGGAGAACCAGAAAAAAGAAAGTGACGATGAGGTAAAATATAAAACTCCAGTGACAGAAAAAGATGAGCGCATTATTATGTGTCTGAATTCTGGGCAAGAAGACTTTATATAAAGATTTAGTTGACAAGCCACAGAACGGTAGATCTTCGTTCGTGAGACGCCCAACAAACGAAACAAAATGCTAACTACGGACGTAGTTAGAAATATGGGTGTACCAAACTTTGTTTCGATTAGAATAAAAGATAGAACTTATCAAGCCTTGGTAGGTATGGGTGCAGAATATAGGTCATAAGACGTAGGGTTTTAAAAAAAGTATCAACCGGGAGGTGAACTGAATAAATGTACGTCAAATTACTAACTGCTAATGTATTCACAGTACACGTAAAATGCTTTTCTCGACTTTAAATTTAAAAAAGGAAATCAGTTTACATACTCAGTAATATTTTCATTGAGAAAAATCTTATTACATGCGTTATATACGGCTGTGATTGCCGGAGACAAAATGGGGTAAAATTATATTTTGATTTGAGTGTTTTGAGAATTGAAGATGAATACGAGGCTTTAGAGGAAAATGTCCATATTTCTTCTATTATTAGGTTGATTCAAAACATAACATAAAAACCTCAGCACCTGCACACTTATATTGGACAAAGTAAACGGAGGTAGTCAAAATATGAAATAGGACTGCTGACTAGCAAATGTGGTGATACCGAGCAAAAGCGATGAACCGGATGTTTGCTCTATAACGACCAGAAATCAAACGACCAAAATTCGTCGTTGCGCATCCTGGTTCGCGCAGATGTTCCGGTTGAAAAATAAAAATTAATCAAATATCAAATTTCCATTTTGCGAACCTACGCGAATTTTATTGATCAGCCAATGGGAAGCCCAGAATCAAATACAAGTGTGAACTTCCAAACGAGCTGCTTTTCATCCAAACTGCAAATATAAAAGCCGAGACAGAAAGCACCCAGCAGACGGGAAGACACTAAGGAGAATAGTGTAATCAATATCTCCTTGACTTAAGTCAAGCGGCTACTTTGTTCGCCTCCCTTCAACTCTCCTTACATTCTTCCCTGTCTCAAAAGTACTTACTGACCTAAGGAGCGATACATCATTCCTTATTCACGACGCTCCCAAATTCCTAAGCTTTTAATCTCTTTCAGCTTATTATTTGCCATGAACATTTAACATCCGTTAGACCTATAGTATTATTTAATTGTAAAAACATTAATTGACATATATATATATATATATATATATATATATATATATATATATATATATGTTATTTTCAACTGAATTTGCTTTTCTTGATTTTATAATCATTTTATGATTTATAGTGGGCTATCTACCGTAAGGCCAAATTCCCTTAACCTGTAACAGCAAACAATTGCCCTTCACTAGAACGTAATTCCACTACAACGGGAAAACAATAGATAACCCGTTAGTAATTTTAGAAGTGTATCATTAGACAACGAGTTATTAGAAATCGCTAAGTCTCGTAAGCTTTCTTTATTAATAATACATAATACCAACGAAACGGAAGTGTTTAATCGCTAAATTCGAAAGGTCGGGTAACATTACTAAGATACTATGCCCGACAAATTAAAGAATAAAAATGTCGATGTAAACTGAACCCAGCTAAATACACGAGAATAATTCAAGCCGAAAATTAGGAGACTACTAAAAAGAAATAAAAGCTTATTCGTTAGTGACGAAATAATTTGGGCGGAACTGGTAATGTGGTGATGCGTATAAATAGTGGAACGCATGCGTCCATTACAAAGCGACCGTATTGCACACATATCAAACAAAGAAAGATTATCGATTCAGCGTTCGACGAAATAATGCATGCAGGTGCAATGCAAAGATTCAATAGCACGTGGGATTTCCATATACTTTTATTAGAGAATAAATATGGAGATTTTGTGTAGATTTTAGGTCTTTCAATAAAATTAGAAAGAAATTTGCTCGACCTCTTCAAGTTTTTAGTGATATACTGACATCATTTAGGTCGGAAAATTATTTTTGAAGCTTGAATTGAAGTCGTCATATTGGGAAGTTAGGCTCCATGACGATGACAACAAATGTGCATTCACTCGCCACAGAGAGTTGTTTAATTTTAGCGTTAGGCTATTTTGTCTTGCATACGTCCACGGAGTCTCTCAGGAAATGATGTCAAAAGTATGGGGATAGGAATTTCTGCTTTAAAATACCTGGATGTCATTTTTATATTTTCAATTACAATAGAAAACCACTTAAAGCATATAGACGTGGTTTTCAATAGTTTACGCAAGCATAATCTAAATTTAAAATCAGCTAAATGTGAGGTCATTAAAAAAGAGACTCAATACCTAGGTTTCAAAATCAGTGAAGATGGCTTACAGCCAAATATCTATAACTTAAGGCCATAAAATTAGTTTCAACTTCAATCACTGTTAGACAATTTTGTATCTTCGTTAGAATGACTACATATTATCGCAGATTTGTTAAAGATTTTCTGATATTGCCGTGTCACTGAGAAAGTCTTAAGAATTTATGCGCGTTTTAATGGAACCCCGCTTACTATAACACATTTGATATTCTCAAAGCCAAACTCGCGTATATAGATATAGTAGTCTATTAATACGCGAATAAGGATTATAGATTATATACTAACGCTCCCGATAAATTAATTAGAACATGTTCATCTAAAATGATTTACGATAATATGATTAAGAAAGAAATAAAATATCAATTGATTTTCTTTCCCATTAGTTAAGTGACATTAAAACTATAGAAAAGGAGAGTTATGCAATACACTATGCCCTTCAAAACTGAATCACTACCTGCACATTCCAGCATTTATGATCTACACAGAACATAAACCATTTAAATTGACATGCAATAAAATAAAAAGATAAAAATATTAATTTGCAGCTTACAGTATCTTAAAGCTAAGTATAATATTTCGCATATTTCTTATCGCATGCCATTGATGCAAAGCAGGACAATATATATATTATAAGAATTACATAATTAATGCGGTTAATTCAAATCTTATAGAACCAAAGTAATTTGCATCCTATAAAAATATCGACGAAACACTTGAACGTCCCACATTGCAGGGAACAGATATAAATAGGAAGCAAGAATCTGACAAAAAAATTGATTAAAAAATTGTAAGGCTACTAATGCGGAACGGAAAAGTTAAGGAGTGATAGATGTGTCTAACGTCCCATTAATGGAATACCGCATAAGGATACGAGACAAGGCGTACAAAACGTGTCGACCGTTGACAAAGAATTTGGAATTGGAAGCGTGGTTATTTATTACATTACTGACGAGGTTGTTTGCCAAAGGTGTTGTAACTTAGAATCTATTTATGTAGAGCTCGAAGTTGCTGATAGAACACCTGACAGCGGGGTAAGAGATGCAGTCAAGGTAGAAGAAGTATCCACTCGAGCGAAGATAACTGATGCACCCATAAGGTCTCTAGAGGAACCCAGTATTAGTAGGGAAAGATTGAAAGTCTTGTGGACTTACTGGAAGGAAGCTGTACACTATGATTTGGGAAACGAAATGGCAGGAGAAATGAGACCGGCTTGAGCGACATTATTTGATTAGCTTTATTATGTAATTGTATGCAGTAGTTGAGCTTCGTTGGGGGACAGTTGAATTGAGTTTTATTTGGAGTAAGAAAGACTGTTTTTTTAAAACTAAGTTCATTGAAAAACTAAACGGCTAATCTTCCAAGCAAGACACATGCCTATCTTCAAAGATTGCCATTAGATATTTAGGTAATTTGTCCTCGTTTTTTTTTTTTTTTTAGTTGTTGTTATCCCGTAGAGACATTTAATGACATGCACTTCAGATATTAAAAATGTCTGTGTTTAATCAAAGTACGCTTGAAACTTCAGCATTGTCTATGAGAAGATCTATTACCTGATGTCAGTTTCAATATTTATTGGTTGTTACCGCTTATCGTGCCTTTCGTGATCGGGGATCGTGCATCGAAATATCTACGGGTAAATTGCAATGTGAGAAAAAAAGAAAGAGAAAGAAATAACGAATTTTTCTAATAATACAGAACTTTCTTATGATAATTGTGTCTTCAAAAAACCGAAATTGCTATACAAAAGAGCTGTCATTTGAGTTAAGTATAATACACATGTAGTTAACTATTTTAAGTTTGAAGCGACTTCAACTTTAAAGCTAAGAAAATAAATGGATCTTATGATATTTACAGCCGGAATTTCTATACAACGAATGCAGTATTCGGAATTATATATATGTATAAAGATATATATATATATATATATATATATATATAATCAAATTTTTAAAAGTTTAAATAAAACCAACAAAAAACAGGAATTTTAAATTCTTGTAACAGTAGATCCAGTAGTATAGATCTATCCAGGTTATCTACCAAGCTTAAATCTCCCCATATAGCAACATGAAGTATTATCAAACTTATACCTGTATTTCTGCTGCGGGATTTAAATAACTTACTATACTCATAAGCACCCCTTTTTTAACCATAATAAAAGATTTCAAAAGTTCTTTTCCCGTAAATTTTAGGAAATAAAGATAGAAGTAATGAAAAAATTGGAAACTGATAGGCTCAAACCACACCTATATAAATCTTTACGATAGATGCAATCTATGTTTAGTTGAAAAAATTAAAATAATAAAATATCCTAATCGAAACCTACTTTTAAATTTACGTATAAAATTCATGAGCAAATGCCGCCACAAAATTCTTTATTTCAAATATGAATACCAAATTTTATACTGCGACTTTTGGATATTAAATTGTTAATATTCAATTTTATAATTTAACTTTTAGCAAATTTAATTATAAAAACTTTTATTTATAACCCAATACTACTTCCAAATTTACAGATGTCTTCCTTTCTTCTTTTCAAAATCAACAGTATTACAATAAACAAGCTCTATACCAGCACTTTAAACTTTTTCAGCCCATTTATTTATTTTAGGAGGAGACACATTTATTTAAATCTATTTTTGTTAATCTTTGAATATTTCCCTGACTAAATATTTCAATTAATTACCCCTTTTTTATCAGTTAATTATTGATAAAATGATAATTTTAAAAGATCTATTTTACAATTTATTTTTATGTGCGTGGATCTTCCGTTTAACAATTTTTCTATCTCAGATATTTTCTTGCATATATATATATATATATATATATATATATATATGTTTATTTAATATTTTTACTTATAAGCACCAGTATACGGGTGGGTTTGTATATATATATATATATATATATATATATATACATAGGTAAATATATATACTATGTGTGTGTATATATATATATATATATATATATATATATATATATATTCAGTAAAATGAATTAGAGTACTCTGGCTATTGAGCGCGTATAATGATAATATATGCGGTAAAAATCTGACTTCTTCTACCGAACACCAGGTTTGGAATCGCCGACTGACGCCAATCCGGTCGGGTTTCAATCCTGGGTTAAAAACATTCGGAGTTTAACCGTACTGATGAGCTGTGATACAGCGAAACAGATCTGTCTGCGGATGAATATATATATATATATATATATATATATATATATATATATCGATGTATGCGTGTATGTATAAGAAAGTGTGCGTGTATATTTGTGTGTACGTATGCATGTATGTTTGTATTTATATTGATCATGAATATGTATCGGTGAATATGTATATGGATATATATTTGCCAAAATCACCTACTATAATAGCCAGGCCAGTTTAAATTAAACAAAATTATTTTTATGAAACTTTATTGAAAAATATTTTTTGATAAATTCTTAACATAGCTAAATATTACAATATTTCTCCTTTTTATGCTTTTCCCTTTTCTTTTTCCTATTTTTTTAATGAGTATCTCTTTCTTTTGGTTACCAGGTCGACCGAGTAATTTTCATCTTCTTTATTCCTCTTTTGTATGTCTTATTTCTTCTTTAATTCTTCCCTTATCTACGACAATTTTTCTTTTTTTCTATCCCCCACCACTTGCATTCCAGTGACATAGTTTAATTCTAAATTTTGATTTTTTAACACTGCCGTAATATAAATATCTTCTTCTATAATCGAGTCTTGAACACCTCCTCTGTTTTTTTTTACGTAAATCTTATAACAATGACTGAATGACAAGTTTTAACTATTTAACTAATATATTTTTTTTAATTCCCCCATTTTATGTAAGCTTTCTGTGTACAATTTTTTTGTGTGTTACCTCACGTAAATGTAACTTTACGATATTTGGAATACAATTTATTTTTGAGAGCTGCTGAGGAAGCGAAATTTTCTCGCCGAAATAGCTATGCAACAAATGTATCATTCGAAGTTTTATTTATACAATATACATGTGTGGCTCTGTAAATAGATAATACGATGTACATCCAGTTCCCTATACGGATCATTTTAAGATTAATAAAATTAATATTAATAGTATCGGATTTTAAGAATTTTACCTACATATTATTTCTTTTTTGGGTTTAATATATATATATATATATATATATATATATATATATGAATCGGAATCTGATATGATCAAAAGAAAAAATAAAGACCAAGTAGGAAAAAGTAGCTTTAATCTAACATGTTTAACTTATAACAAGCTTCTTCAGAGATTTAAGATTTTAAGTGCCAGTTTAATTAAAAAAAGAATATAACCCTTTAAGTAGGAAGTACTTTGAGAACATATTAATAATATTCCTGCTAACTTTAAGCACACTATTAAAACACTAGATGATTCCAAATCGTTTCACAAAATTATAATGAATCCAAAATACTACTAGATATTATCGAATAAGCTATAGAAACACTATTGGCCATAATTATTAGGCCACGCCAGTGTTTAAAAAAATTATGTATTTCATAACAATTTTTAGTATTTATTGGCAAGTGAATAATTGTTCATGAAAATAGAATTGTCTTTGATTAATATTGCACAATAACAAGTGCATCAAATGAATTTATAAACATTTAATAATTACCTATATTGTAGTTTCATAAACAAAATATGAAAACAATTTAGGGTGATTCGGACGAGTTCATCTTTGCTTTTTTGCCTTGTAAAATTTTACAAATTATAATAACAAAATAACTATTCTATTTTCATTTGGAAATAAATGTTAAAAATAGTATGAAATAAATCATTTCTTTCGAAAAGAAAATGGGGTGGCATATCAATTATGGCCGTTAGTGTGGTTCTTTATATTTTTAACAATGTAATAGTTTTTTTTACTTACAATCATTTAATAGACTGTAGAGTTGTTTATTATTATAATTCATTCTTTCTCGTTATTATTAATATTATTATATCATGTTTCATCATTCCTATCATACAAGTCTGTGGGAAGAGCTAAAGCATGTCGTGGCGTGTTGTTATGGCTCCATTTCATGTTTTTTCCATCTACTCTATCATCCCTAGCTTTACATAGTAAAAGTTTTCCTTAGTTTGTGGGCTGTACATAATAAGACAACTTTTTTGTATATCTCTTAATTTGTTATCATTCCAAGTGCACATTACTATCACTGCCACGATTCTTGTTTTCAATGTCCACATTTTTGCTGTTTCAATTTCAATGTCTTTATATTTTGACAGTTTTTCGAATTCCTTGGTTGCTATGTTACAATCAGCTGGACAAGCCATATCAATTAATAGACAAGTTTCTCTTTCAGGTTTTTAACAATGATACCCGGCCTATTTGCTTCAATTTTTCTGTCTGTGTAGAAGGCGTAATCCCATAATATGGTGACATCTATTTCTGTAACCGGTGCTGGCTGATTTTAATACTAGTGTTTGTTTACATATTTTCCATAATGTTGCACATTGCCCAATGTATATATTGCCCCACTCTTTGGCACGATTTTTATATTCATTCCTACAGAACAACCTGAGATCTATTGTTTGTTGATGTTTATCAGAGAACCTGCATTTTTGATCCACCATGTTATGTATAATATTTGCCTGAATGTTTCTAATGAAAATACTTTGTTCTTGCGCTGCAAGAAGAAAAAAGCATTCAGTCTCAGACTTTAATCCAGATGCACGTAACCATCGATGAGTATTAATTTTATCAACATTGGATTTATTGGTACGTTCTGGATATTGGACATGCAGAGTTTTGTCTTGCCAGCGTTGTTTCATCTGTTCAAGAGCTTTATCATTCGCTTTCATTTCATATTTTTACCGCAATAGTTGGTTCTTGGCTTCTGTTTTACTTTTCTACAGAATCTAATAACTGTAAATCTTGTTTGTATTTACTGCCTCTTTTATTATTGAATATTTTTTCTTTCTTTCTTCATGTTGCCTTACTAATTGTATCATCCAATTCTTTGTTGTTTCTATGTATGTTAGTAAGCCAATAGTTGTTGTCTTGTATGACAATTCTAGCTGAAGAAGACCTCTTCCACCTTCTATACGGGGTAATGTATAGACGGTCTACATCAGCCTTTCAATGATGCATCTTATGCTTAGAAAAAAGCTTTCTTGTTTTAGAATCCGTTCGCCTGATATCGTTTACAGTCCAATTTAAGATGCTGAAACTATATTGGACAACTGGGGTTGCAGGGCTATTAATGGACATAATTCTTTTCTGAGAATTCAATTCAGTTTTTAATATCAGTCGATGCCTTCTATAGTACTCTTTACGCATTATTCATTTCATTTATTTTATGGTGAATTTTGCCACTCTCATTTACACCTAGATATTTGTAAGCTTCTTCTGGCTTTAATTATTTTATTGTTATAGCAGGATATAAGATAATTGAGGTTGTTTGTTGTAGTAATGTACGTAAAACTATAGCTTTAGAAATTTTATTAAAATTGAAATTCATTCCAATGTCTTCGCAGAAGCATTTTACAGTTTTAAAAGACCTTCCAGCTCGTTATCTATATTAGCATACATTTCTAAGTCATCCATGTAAAATAGATTGCTAATTTTCTTTTGGGCTATTTTATAACGACATTCGGTCCTTTTAAGTTGACTGGACAGAGCTATTAATGATATGCTGAATAGTAAGAGAGACAAAGAATCACCTTGAAATATACCTCTTTTCATGTTTATTTTACCAGACTTACAGGGTTCATTTGTATGATTGAAGTAAAGGTTTGTTTTCCATATCGGCACACATTGTTTGATGAAACTGATGACAACGGGTGATATATTGTATATATACAAATCTACCATCCGCCCGTGTAATGAAAATTGCTGCCATATCTGGCCGGGTGCCCCTGCTGCTCTCCTTGGGCTACCTGACAAAATACAAAGGAGGATCTGTAACGTGGTTGATACTGATTGGCAGACCGGCTGCAACCACTCTCTCACCGGCGTGATGTGGCTTCCCTGTGCCTCTTCTACAAGTACTTTCATGGCTTCTGCTCCGATGAGCTTAGATCACTTGTGCCGCCTTAGCACGAATTTACACGAGATACTAAATTAGCAACTAGTAACCGTAAATTCTACTCCAACAGCTTCTTTTCTCGCGCTTCCCGCCTGTGGAACTCCCTTCCACAAGTCTGCTTTCCCGACACCTCCAGGTGTTTAAATGTAAGGCCAATAGACACCTCCTATCACCCTAACTCCCAGTTATTCTCAGAACACTCTCATCTACCCAACCCTCATTCTCACTATCCTTACCCGCCTTACACCCACCCTCTGACATTTCCTATATTTAATCATCCTTTCTCCACTCTATGTATCCCCCTGCGCATTAGTGGTAGTGACATGCCTTGCTCGGGGTGAAACGCTTATAAAAAAACAAAAAAAAAAAACAATATTTTTGAAACTGATGCAAAGAAATTTTACAGGGAAATAGACAAAAAAAAATTGAAGTGACATTCCCCCCCAAAATAAATAGTAAGATGTTATACAGTTCTGGGAAAAATATGGGCTTGTCCTAAAAAACATAACAAAGAAGTAGATTGTATTGCACAAGAGATAGAACGAAACAAAAATAAACCAAAACAGACATGGACTGGAATTACAGAAGAGGATGTTAAATTTGCACTAAACAAAGCACACAATTGTAAATTTCCAGGTATAGATAAAATTCCTAACTTTTGGCTATATTATTTAAATACAGCACATAAAAACTAGCCAGAGAACTTCAAGAAATGGTTCACGATCCCACTAAAATTCCTGCATGGATGACCAAAGAAATTACATGTCTTCTACCCAAGAATAGTGAATACAAACAAAATAAAATTAATTTGAATGCTTAATTGTAGAGTTTAATAGTTTCGAGGTTATGCTTTGTTGGTTGTGATTTTGGGAGCTTTTCTCGTTCCCCCATTGCAATATTTCATATTTCATTTATATGGTTTTTGATTTCTTCCTTGCCTACTTGTATACTGTTCTTGTCTTCCCTAAAACAATTCTGGTAAATGTGTTCTGAACTCGTTTTATTGTCGTCTTGTAACTGTCTCAGATCACATCTTTCCAGCACTTACAGCATTATCTTCACAGTGATTTGTGTGTATCACGGCATTTACCTTATGACCTGTGGCTTGTTTGTTGTTATTACTTTTTATTTATTATTACGGTTCGTTTTCATATTTTGTTGATTCATCTATTCTGGTTGTAATTATTTTTATCTCATTAATTTCAGCCTCTGTCAATCGGTTATTTGGCAGGATGTCTCTTCGTACATTGGCTAATTTATTTTCGTCAATGTACTTTCTATTTTTTTGTCCAACTTTTTCTCTCCAAATGTCATATGTTTGGCGAGTGATGTTTTTTGAGATTTGAATAACGCTTTATGAAATGCAGTCATAACGATTTAGTACTCCTCACGAGAATATTTAATTTTTTCTTTCTTTAAATATACCGTTATATATCTAGCTGGAAAATTTTCAGGGCCATCATTAGGATTAACCTGGTTGTGGACCCTGAAGATTCATTCTTTATGTAGGAGTTTGTTCCTATGGCAGATTTTTAGAACTCATGTAGGTTCCCTCCTGAAGGACGGGCTCACTGTTTATCCACTGGAAGAGCCATACTGGACATTTTATTTCTATTTGTATTTCTCATATTTTTCCCACGAGTGGCGCTCGGGTCCAAAAGTCCACCCAAAGTTGCCCGGCACGTTGGGTAACGGTCTTTTACAAACAGGGCCCCGAAGCCTGTAAGAGATCGTTTGTGACCTCATAACGCAGTAGCCATTCACTCCTCGGCATGATTAACACCTTGAGTTGCGGGTTGTTGTTCGGAGTTTTCTTTCTCCTAAATTGCTTGACAAACGACAGTTGACAAAAACGCGATTGGAATTCAAAGAGAGAGACGCTGGTTAAAAAAAAAACCTGTTCGTAGCATCCGCTCAACCAAACAAAACATCACTACACTCTAGTATTTTGTTAAAAATAATTGTTGCTACTATCACTAGTCCTTATAACAAAAAATAATTGTTAAGAAAAAAAGTAATGGAATATAAAAAGTTGACATACATTTATTAGTGCTGCGAGATATAAAATAAAAATGTAATAATTTGTTCGTCCACTCTATATTCAATTATGTTTTCATTAAAGTCGTTCGACGAAAATAGGGTTATCAATGTAAAATAAATTAAATTAAAACATAAAATGAATAAATAAATATATAAATAAATGCGTATTTTTCTAGAAAAGAATATCTTAGAAACTGATTTTCATCGTATTTATTTTCCTGTTTTTTTTTGTTTGTTTTTGTTTTGAAGAAAATTATAACAGTTTAAAAATATTACAAAATGTCGAAATCTAAGGGAAATATGAATAATAAGAAAACTGATGATTCTATGTATTAGGATCATTTAAAGAAGAAACTGATAAATTAAAGAATATGTATGAAGAAAAATTAATGTAAATACAATTAAATAATATATGAAAAAAATTCATGTTTATGTTAAAGAAAATTCATACTGATGTTAAAAAAATTCAATAAAATTAAATAATATATGAAGAAAAATTCAAAAAAGTTAAATAATATATAGGAAAAATTAATTAAAATTAAAAATCAATTAAAACTTCAATAAAATCAAATAATATATGAAGAAAAAATCAATAAAATTAAATAATATATGAAGAAATTTTTTTTTATTATTATGATTATTATTTCATTTTTCATCATATTTCGATTTCTTTTATGGTCGCACTACCAAGCATGTCTGCGGGAAGACCTAACATAGGCCGTGGAGTGTTGTTATGGCTCTATTTCATGTTTTATCTACCTTCCCTATCATCCCTACCGTTACATAGACACAGTTTTCCTTAGTGTGTGGGCAGTACTTAATAAGACAATTTATTTGTATATCTCTTAAGCTGGGGTTTCCAGGGATACTTGCAATGTGTTGTTTTGTTCAATTTTTTAACAGTCCAAGTGCACATACTATCACTGGCACAACTCTTGTTTTTCAATTTCCACATTTTTTCTATTTCAATTTCGAGGTCTTTATATTTTGATATTTTTTCCGATTCCTTGGTTGCTATGTTACCGTCCGCGGGACAAGTTATATCAATTTATAGACAAGTTTCTCTTTCTGGGTTTTAACAATGATATGCTGATTATTTGCTTAAATCTTTATGTGTGTGTAGATGGTTTAATCCCATAGAATTGTGACATCTATTTCTGTAACCGGTGCTGGCTGATTTTCATACCAGTGTTTGTTTACAGATTTCCCATAACGTTTGCACATTGTCCAATGTAAATATTGTCCCACTATATCGTGGCAATTTTTATATTCATTTGGGGCAAGTACAGAACAGAATATTTGCCTGAAAGTTTCTAATGAAGAGACATTGGTTTTGCGCTTCAAGAATAAAGACTTCAGTCTCAGACTTCAATCCAGATGCACGTAACCATCGATGAAGATTAACTTGATCAACATTGGATTTATTGGCACGTTCTAGATATTGGCCATGTACAGGTTTGTCTTGCCAGCGTTGTTTCATCTGTTCAAGAGCTTTATCTTTCGCTTTCATTTTCATATTTTTGTCGCAATAGTTGGTTCTTGGCTTCTGTTTTACTTTTCTACAGAATCTACTAACTGTAAATCTTGTTTGTATTTACTGCCTTCTTTTATTATTGAATATTTTTCTTTCGTTCTTCATGTTGCCTTACTAATTGTATCATCCAATTCTTTGTTGTTTCTATGTATGTTAGTAAGCCAATAGTTGTTGTCTTGTATGACAATTCTAGCTGAAGAAGACCTCTTCCACCTTCTATACGGGGTAATGTATAGACGGTCTATATCAGCCTTTGAATGATGCATCTTATGCTTAGAAAGAAGCTTTCTTGTTTTAGAATCCATTCGGCTGATATCGTTTAGAGTCCAGTTTAAGGTGTTGAAACTATATTGGACAACTGGGGTTGCAAGGCAATTAATGGACATAATTCTTTTCTGAGAATTCAATTCAGTTTCTAATATCATTTGTAGCCTTATATAGTACTCTCTTCCACTCTCATTTACACCTAGGTATTTATAAGCTTGATCTGGATTCAATTCTTTTATTGTTACAGTAGAGTCTAAGATAATTGAGGATGTTTCTTGTATTGATCCACGTAGAACTCTAGATTTAGCACATTATTCAATTGAAATTCATTCCAATGTCTTCGCTGAAGAATTTTGCAGTTTGCAGAAACCTTCCAGCTAATTATCCTTCTTAGCATATAACTTTAAGTCATCCATGTAAAATAGATGGCTTATTTTCTTTTGGCCTAGTTTATAACCACATTCTGTCTTACTAAGTTGACTGGTTAGTGTTATTAATGATATGCAGAATAGTAAGGGAGACAAACAATCACAATGAAATATACCTCTTTTGATGTTTATTTCATCAGACTTATATGTTCCATTTATATGATTGAGGTAAAGGATTGTTTTCCATATAGACATGCACTGTTTGATGAAATTAATCATGACGTGTGATATCTTGTCTATATTTAAAAACTTTAAAATCCAGGCATGTGGCACACTATCGAATGCCTTACGATAATCTATCCAGGTAGTACTAAGATTTTTCTTTCTACTGTAGATTTTTTCCAGGATCATTTTGTTAATAAGCAATTGGTCTATACATCCGTAACAGCAACGTTTGCACCCTTTTTGTTCAAGCGGTAACATGCCATTTCTTTCTAAGAATAGATATGTCCGTTTTATAAAATAGATGTTAATATTTTATGTTGTCGGAAGGCATGTAATTAATCGGTAGTTTTCCGGTTGTTTGTGTCCCTATTCTTGGGTAAAAGAAATGTAATTTCTTTGGTCATCCATGCAGAAAGTTTAGTGGGATCATCAACCATTTCTTGAAGTTCTTTCGCTACTTGTTTTATGTGCTGTATTTAAATAATATAGCCACAAGTTAGGAATTTTATCCATACCTGGAAATTTGCAAGTGTGTGCTTTTTTAGTGCAAATTTAACATCCTCTTTTGTAATTCCAGCCTATGTCTCTTCTAATTTTGTTTTGTTTCGTTCTATTTCTTGTGCAATCCAATCTACTTCTTTGTTATGTTTTTTAGGGCAAGCCCATATTTTTTCCAGAACTGTGTAACTTCTGACATTTTGGTGGGGACTGTCACTTCAATTTTATTTTTACCTATTTCCCTGTAAACTGTCTGTGCATTGGTTTGAACAATCTTGTTTTGTCTGTAGAATCTTGATCTTTTCACATAGCGTCTTATTCTTTGTGCTTTCAGTTGTATTGTTTGCTTTATATTTTCCTTAGTTGATAGGACTTCATTTTCATATATAATGTTGTAATTTCTTTCGGCTCTTCAGCTTTTCCTAGTTTTTTACATTTATTCCTCTAGATAGTTCATCCATTACTGATAGTTCACTTCTAAGTTGTTCGATTTCTTTTTTCTATTTTTCTTTTCCAAGGTGGATCTTCATGTCTGCGATACTTCCTAGTTTTTAATTTGATGTTCAATTTTTTTGCTACTGCTATTGCTGATGCATATATTGCTTCATTGAGATTTGTATGAATGTCTTCTTCATCCTACATTAATTTGAGTGCTGCATTGTAGAGCTTAATAGTTCGGATTGTATGCTTCGTTGGTTGTAATTTTGAGAGCTGTTCTCGTTCCTCCATTGCAATATTTTTTATTTGGCATATGGTTCTTGATTTCTTCCTTGGCTTCTTGTATACTGTTCTTATTTTCCCTAAAATAATTCTGTTCAATGTGTTGTTACCATTATTATTATTACCTTTAAAACTATACCTCAGGTAAAAACACAGTCTCATTAAATCTCTGAAGAAGCTTGTTATAAGTGAAATATGTTAGATTAAATATATTTTCCTACTTCACCGTTATTTCTTCTATATATATATATATATATATATATATATATATATTTCTTTTCATATAGATAGGTGTCAGTTTGTAACCCTGGGTTTCCGGTCTTGCGATCGTCGGACAAATAATATATATAACAAACTGCATTTATACATTGATATTCATAATTATATTGATACACTTTTCACGCACAAACACACACACACACACACACCCATATATATATATATATATATATATATATATATATATATATATATATATATATATAAAGTTTAGTCTTTCACATTAATATTAGAATCAACGTATTGGCGATAAAATTAATTTTCATCAAGTTACTGTTTGTGTTATTTATTATGCTGTTTGTTAGAAAGGATTATAAAAAAATTAATATAAAAAATAAAATTAAAATAATATTAATAATAATTCGATGAAAAAAATAAAATTTCCTTAAGTTTGTGACCATTTTCAGTACTCTATGCTGTTTGTTAGAAAGGTTAAGAATTCCATTTAAAAATAATTTGGTCTTTCATCTTAATAATAACATCAACGATAGAACTTCCTTTTTATTAAGTTTGTGGCAATTTTCATTACGCTATGCAGTTTTAACCCTGCAAAGTAGTGGTGGTGCCTATAACACACTATAAACCGGAACATATACACACACATACAAATAATGTAAAATAAATAACTAATATACGCACATAAACACGCACACACGACACAGTCACGGACACGCACACACCACGAGATAAATCAGATAGATAAAACAACAGTTATAAAATAAACCTTTTTCAACTTAGGCAAAAGTTAAACTAACGGTAAGGTTACACATACACAGATAAACCACACATTAAAAAAGAATGATATCATCAGAGCAGAAAACGTCCCAACTATAAATCACCTATATATATATACATAAACACACACACACAGACACATATACATGCTATAGCAAACTTAAACACAAACACACAAGCACACGTTACAATTAATGACAGCAGCAGCAGCTAGGAATGACCATTCCTTGAAAAACACAGACTCACTGGGACAGACACACGCTCCTCTGCCATTCTGAAGATGAGATTTTCATCTCGAAATATTAATGTAAAATAAATAAGTAATATGCCAAAACTTCTTTACCTTCCTTTATTTTACTAAACGCATTGTGACAGCGTTAAAGACCTAACCATATATATATATATATATATATATATATATATATATATATATATTAAATATAAGAGACAATGAATGTCTATTATGTTTAATCATGAGCCGTTCTAAACGTCGTATTTTTGCTTTAATTTCAGTTGAAAATAAAGACAAAAATTCTCCAACATTTGGATAATTATTTATTGGTTTTCTTCTAAGCTTTCGGCTCACATGAGCCATCTTCAGAGAGGTAGTTTAAACTGAAATATTATAAAATCCACCATCACCGACGATTTTATTTTGTGTTGACATAAAACTCCGCTTGGCAACGGCAATAGTTACCAAAAATAATAAACGCAGTTCTTAAGTTTGCGATGCGGTTTTATGACGTCACACCGCGGGATAGCGCGAAATGACAACAAAACCATCTAGTCAAATGCAATGTAATATGTTATTTCCTGTTTTAAAGTTGATTTTATTGAGTGTTGGTTGTTTTGATTTGATGTACATGGCCTCCAATATCTGCAGGTTCCTCTTACTGTGTGTATGAGTAAGGATCACCGTATTGTTGACCAAAATCTGTCTGATATTACCTACATGTTTATGTTTTTCAGAGAAATGTTGTTTAATAGTACTCTGATCAGAAAGATGACATGTAAGTCTACGGGAGAGCGTGGTTGTGGTAAAACCAATATATGTACTAGGTTTTTGAGTAGTATCAGAGATGCAATCTCTGAATGGGCATGTAAATTGGTACACTACATTGGTTTTTTGTAAAGAATTTAGTTTAGTGCCTGTTGGGTTATTATAAACTATGAGGTCAATTGTTTTAAACTTTTTATATTATATAATGAGTTTAATTTGATTATTACTATCCACTGGTTTAACATTTCTACGTATTATGTTTTTGAGAGTTTTTTCATCTTGCTTATAATTATTATGTATTTGGTTGCAATAGTATAAGTTAATAGTGTTATGTTTATTTTGATGTAAACCATTATTATTAATATTATCATTATTGTTAGAGCTATTGTTAAGTTTGTTGAGATACATTTTAATTTGTTGATCAATAACGGAGTTAGGAAATCCATTATTGACTAGTGTTTGCTTAATGTTGTGTAATTCTTTATAAAATATAGATTTGGAAGAAGATATCATTTGTGTGCGTTGAAGTAAGTTTTTTATAACAGCTAACTTATATCGTTGCCCATTCAGAGATTGCATCTCTGATACTACTCAAAAACCTAGTACATATATTGGTTTTACCACAACCACGCTCTCCCGTAGACTTACATGTCATCTTTCTGATCAGAGTACTATTAAACAACATTTCTCTGAAAAACATAAACATGTAGGTAATATCAGACAGATTTTGGTCAACAATACGGTGATCCTTACTCATACACACAGTAAGAGGAACCTGCAGATATTGGAGGCCATGTACATCAAATCAAAACAACCAACACTCAATAAAATCAACTTTAAAACAGGAAATAACATATTACATTGCATTTGACTAGATGGTTTTGTTGTCATTTCGCGCTATCCCGCGGTGTGACGTCATAAAACCGCATCGCAAACTTAAGAACTGTGTTTATTATTTTTGGTAACTATTGCCGTTGCCAAGCGGAGTTTTATGTCAACACAAAATAAAATCGTCGGTGATGGTGGATTTTATAATATTTCAGTTTAAACTACCTCTCTGAAGATGGCTCATGTGAGCCGAAAGCTTAGAAGAAAACCAATAAATAATTATCCAAATGTTGGAGAATTTTTGTCTTTATTTTCAACTGAAATTAAAGCAAAAATTACGACGTTTAGAACGGCTCATGATTAAACATAATAGACATTCATTGTCTCTTATATTTAATAGAATATGTCTAGAAAATTACTTGCTGCCTCGATATACTAAATATATATATATATATATATATATATATATGTGTGTGTGTGTGTGTGTGTGTGTGTATTTATATTGTAAGATTAAAAGACTGAAAATTTATTGATAAATCTGTTAAATTAATCTGCAGCTGCTTAGAGATGATGATCTGGCATAGAAAATATATTAAGACCATAAGAATATTTAGGCTTGGGAGATATTTATACATTGCAAAATACTTAAAAATTAATGATGCTTTTCTGATATATGCTATACTAATTTAACCACAGTTAATGAGAGATGGTGGTTTCGCATTTACGCAAATAACTTGTATTAAGCACAGAATACAAAAAGGGAATTAATAATTTCTACTCCTGCAGCTTCCTCTCTCGCACTTCCCGCCTGTGGAACTCACTCCCGTATTCTTGCTTTCCTGACGGCTACGACCTCCAGAAATTTAAAAGCAAAGTTAATACTCACCTACTAACCACTGGCCTCTAGCTCTCTCTCCCCTCCCCTGTATAAGCTTCCCTTTCTCTCCGCCCATGTACCTGTCATTGCACCTGCTTTCTCAGTTTTCTATTGTTCCTTTCTAACTAGCTTGTACTCCTCACTCTTTTCTAATTAATCTTTCTACACTTATGTAACCCCCTGCACATCAGTGGCGTTTCTGCCTTGCTCGGGGTGAAATGATTAAAAAAAAAAAAAAAAAAAAAAAATATAAAGTAATTGTATCTCACCAAAAGCGAGATGAATGCGCAATGCTTCTCATGCCAATAAAATTTCTACCGAGGTTTTGTACGGCATATGATTTCATTAAATTTCTTTTAATGTGTTCCTCTAGAATTTTTATTCAAATTGGGGTCATCAGGAGAGAATATGCACCGTTTCGGGGCATCCCTCTCAATAGTTTCACCCGTATGCCGGTCCCTCACTGACGTGAGATTCCATTATAGTTTTTAATAAAAGAAAATGTTTATAAATTATACGTCTTTAAAAAATGATGATTTCCTGATTGATGTCCTATTAATAAAAACGTAGTTGAGGTAAGTCGGTGTTTTTCTTTTTAAACCTAGAAGATATATTAACCACAGAAATGTTCATACATTGCAAGATTTAAAAAAATAATGATGAAGATCCTGAGATTTCTCCTGTTAATTAAACCATAACTGAGGGGATGTAGTTTTTTTTTTCGTATTTAAGCACGGAAGATTATTTATACTTATAAAGTTTTTAAAAATAATAATTTTCTGATACATGTCCATATATTTTATCGTAGCTGATGAGAGAGGATGTCTTCATATTTAAGCACGGAATATATACAAAGCCGAAAAGTTTTTTTTTCTACTTGATAGAAACGGTGTTTCAACGTGATATGGCTATAAGTCTAGATGTACTTGCGTTCGATATGTGTGACCTTTTGCATAATTAAACAAAACATATTTTATATAAATATCAGTAGCTGGGAGCAGAAAATATTAATATTTTAAGTTCGTACAAAAGCGAGTAACCTTTGTATGTAAGTGTACAAAGCATATGTTTCAAAAGATGATGATGAATTAAAGAAATGATAAATTTAACGGAGGTGAATGAACATAAAATGAAAGAATAACTTCAAAGAATTAAATAACCAAAACAACAGTACTAAAAAAAAAAATCAAACATTTTAATGTAATACTAGAAAACCGATGTGAAGAACTTGCATTCAAATCAAATTTCAAAGTGTAAAATATTACTGATATTTTTCCATCTGTGGCTATTAATAATAACATTGATAAAAAAAGTCGAACATCACAAGTAAATCTCTATCTACTTATCATGCCTCCATTTATCTTTTTTTTATTTACATAAGAAGTGATGTTAATACGGTTTTTCACGGCAAAGTACTTATGTATCCGTTGATAAAATAATTGTGAGTTCAATCTCTGGTTTGCGAAATGAGTAGTTTGACACAGAAGAATCTAGACAGACAATAAACGAGCACTACAAAATACAAGCTCAATCATACATACTTAAGCATGTTTAGTGAAACGAGAAATATACACCTATGTAGATTAAATAATAAGAGTTGGACACATTCAGGAGTTAGATTAACAAGCATTTTTGAACGATGGAGCATACAACAACAGAAAGTTTGTGAAATATCATCAAATATCAGGATAATATACCAATTGTCAACAATATAAATGTTTACTTAAAAATCACTAAAATTTTCTTTTTCTAATTGATACGTGTTCCTGTTAGTCAAAACTTTCATAGCGGCTTATATATTTATAAAATATATAATATATACTTGTATTGTGTTTACAACTCAAATTTAACTAACGCTTACACGAAATTACATAATTTGACAATGCTTGAATCTTATTTGTGCAAAATATATTAACAATTAATTTTAAATATATCAATCTATTTGAAAGATATATTCCATAAACAATCGTACAATAAGTGCTGGTTTTCTATGCTGTTGATATTTTAGACTAACTGCATGCAAAGCAGAAGTAAACGGTCCGCTTCCGCAGGTTATATTTTCCATGTGGAAGCACAATTTTACATGTATAAACATGATTAATCTTTATAAGCAAACTCATGCGGAAACATAATCAATGCTTGCTTATATATATATATATATGTATATATACAAGAATAAATCCGATCACTGCATATCTATAGACTCATCATGAGCACGATCAGTGCATATTTACAGAGAAAAGCATTAGTATATTTTTTCTTATTCAACGCGAAAAAAGGCGGGCAAAAAAATTAAAAATAGAATAGTGGACCATTTTAGCAACCTAAAGGATTAGCATCTACCCAATAAATCTATCAAAGAAAATCAGCCGAAGCAAATTATCTAATCATAACACAAATTCTGTAAGAGCTAATTCTAGAACAATAAAATGATTTAAACATAAGCTGAATATTCAGGAAGAAACTATTCCTTCGCTTGTAATGATTGTTAAATGTAATAGGTAGAATGTTAAAGAATTTATATTAAATATTATACATATAAACAAGATCCCCAAAATCATTAGTTACAGTATTGAAACTAATTTTGATATTTAGAAATTGTATTCTAATGGAAATAGAAAGTAGTTTAACAAGACGAAAATTATATAAATCTTTACATTTTTCGGATTGTTTTATTCGTTTTTGTTACCATATTCAGGATGTTTCGGGCGTTGTATGTTCTAACCTTCTTTGAGATGTTTATAACTTCAGCGATACTTTTTATTTTATACACTGGGATAGGTTATTCTAGTTCAACGAGTCATGC
The DNA here is from genome assembly GCA_037127315.1 of Ascarosepion bandense. Classification (NCBI taxonomy): domain Eukaryota; kingdom Metazoa; phylum Mollusca; class Cephalopoda; order Sepiida; family Sepiidae; genus Ascarosepion; species Ascarosepion bandense. The sequence continues at coordinate 2,031,206 of JBBBDQ010001214.1, read as the reverse complement.
CTGTTCCAGGTTTTAGTATAAGTTATCTAACTTTAACTCAACTTTCAAAATGTTTCCTACCTCTGCTGTAGCCATGAATAGAACTCATAACTCTGGGTTCAGCCACTGAACTCAAAAAACGCTTTTATCCATTGGGCCCAGTAAACAAAAAAAAAAAGAAGAAAAAAAAAGAAGAAATAAAAGAAGAAAGCTGGAGCGTACAGTAGCCGAAACGACGTGAATACATCAACAAAATGAGGACAACTTTGGCGTCATATCGTCAGGTAGTTTTAACAGGGGATTTGAATATCATCCTTGACACCAATATAGATCGTAAAAAGAAAGTATTCGACATCTTTTCGTTATCTTATTGCAAGGTTTCATCTTTCGGATAAGTACTGTAATGAGCACCAAGGGGAGGTAGTGTGGACTTTAAACTAATCGGTGAAGAGTTTAATCTCAACCGACCGAGTTCTAGTTAATTTCGTCGACATGGGGCTCTTTGTTTGTCCTATTTTCGATTCGATACATTACACTTATTATGTTCACGTCCGGGTTCGTGTTCACTTTGATAAGTCTAAGATTATGTTAGCTGGCTACTGGAAATTGAACGCATAATTACTTGGCGAGCAATGTCTTCAGAACCAGATGCAACTAATCATGTAGCATGGGTTGAAACGCTTAATGAATGACGAATCCTCACTCACACGTCTGTTGATGAGAAGGACACTCTGGCTCGGCAAGGAACTTAGTTCGGCCGGGTAAGAAAAATTGCCAGACAATTTCACTGTGTCAATGATTGTAGCTAGTTTAAGTTTAAGTAAAAGACAGATGATGACTAGACTTCTCATCTCCAATTTTTGGTATTATATCGTAATTTTACATATTTGTGCAAGAAATATCGTACCTATCAAGAGTATTTCTGACTGATGTTACGGTGACTGTCTCAGGAAGACTTTATATTATGTCTGCTAGAAAACGAGTTATAGAGTAGCGATGAGGATCGAAACTCACACAAGTTTTAATTGAATTTACGGGTATATTTGAAACACATACTGAGAATAAGAAGTAGAAAAATATTTGTTAATTTAGCGCACAAGATAAGACAGACAACAAGAATTTGTACCAATTTTTTTCTCATTTAGTGTTGCTAAAAATTCTTCATATATGGAAAAACTGTTGTCTTCAGTGTAAGAATTTAAGAAAAGCAACTCAGCAGTTGATGAAATTTCAAAAATAACAACATAATTCATACAAGTAATTTTGAACGAAACAGAATATTATTCAATATCATTTACTGCTAACACACTCTCATTTACCATACCTGACTTTACATAAAATCGGGATGATGCACTTAGCTTTCTTGCATTTTTCTGTTTATTTTCAAAGAAGAATTTAGAGACTGGGAAGACGAGAGAAAAAGAAGACATATGTTATATTAGCACTAGTCGATCATGAAAAATCATGTAATTTCGTAGTACGGAAAAGAAGGTGAAATTATTTCGAAAAAATGAGACATTTCTAAACAATACGAATAATTTTCGCATATGCTAGAATTACTAACAAGGAATATCAAAGATGCAGACAAAATAAAGTGATTTTGGATACGTTTAATCAGATAATTCAGATTGAAGATTTAATGGTAAAAATTAAAGAATATAGAAAAAATTCTATAGAAAATTTAACAGAATAATATACCTACACAACCAAAAATCGGTTGAATGTTAGAGACTCGTAAAACTGATAAACCATGCTGAAGACATTCAGGTAAAAGAATGTAGGTATATGCAAATGAAAAAATATATAAATTTACAAAATATAGACGAAAATTCTATAGAAAATTTAACAGAATAATATATCTACACAATCAAAAATTGGTTGAATGTTAGAGACTCGTAAATCTGATAAACCATGCTGAAGACATTCAGGTAAAAGAATGTAGGTATATGCAAATGAAAAAATATATAAATTTACAAAATATAGACGAAAATTCTATAGAAAATTTAACAGAATAATATATCTACACAATCAAAAATTGGTTGAATGTTAGAGACTCGTAAATCTGATAAACCATGCTGAAGACATTCAGGTAAAAGAATGTAGGTAGATACAAATGAAAAAATATATAAATTTACAAAATATAGACGAAAATTCTATAGAAGATTTAACAGAATAATATACCTACACAATCAAAAATCAGTTGAATACTAGAGATTCGTAACACTGATAAGCCTTGCGGAAGATATTCCGGTTAAATAATGTAGGTACATACAAATGAAAAATATATAAATTTACAAAACATAGACGAAAATGCTATAGAAACTTTAACAAAATAATATACCTACACAATCAAAAATCAGTTGAATGCTAGAAATTCGTAACCCTGATGAGCCATGCGGAAGACATTCAGGTTAAAGAATGTAGGTATATACAAATGATAAATATATAAATTTACAAAAATTGAAATATATATAAATTGACAAAATATAGACGAAAATGCTATAGAGAATTTAATAAATTAATATACCTACACAATCAAAAATCGGTTGAATATCAGAGATTCGTAACACTGATAAGCTATGCGGAAGACATTCAGGTTAAAGAATGTAGGTATATACAAATGAAAAATATATAAATTTACAAAATATAGACGAAACTTCTATAGAAAATTTAACAGAATAATAAACCTACACAATCAAAAATCGGTCGAATGTTAGAGATTCTGATAATCCATGCGGAAGTACATTCTGGTTAAAGAATGTTGGTATATACAAATGAAAGAAAAAATTTCAAATATGAGAATTTATTTATATATCAGATTTGGAAGGTTACATCTCTGAGGCTACAGGCGCCTTAAAAGTTTGAAATATTACAAGTGTATTAAATTAGGACATATAAATTAACACAATAAAAGTACTTCTTTTCTCGCACATCCCGCCTGTGGAATTCCCTACCGCATGCTTGCTTCCCCGACGGCTACAACCTCCAGGAGTTTAAATGTAAGGTCAACAGACACCTCCTAATACACTAACTCACACCCACTCTCTCCAACTCTCTCCCTATGTACATCCTAAGTCGTCTATCACCCTCCTTCTGACATTTCCTATACCCAATCCCTCTATGTAACCCCCTGCACTATAGTGGCAGTGGAATGCCTTGCTTGGGGTGACACGATTAAAAAAAAACTAATGACACATTCTCTCAAGAAAATATATTGTACACATTGCGACGGATATATAATCACAGAAAATGAAAGAAAATACGTGAATGTGAAAAATTATAATGTTGAATAATTAGTGAAGCCACATGGATAGAAATCAGAAAGTCTATATTAAGAAGGTCTTAAAGTCGCAAAAATCTCTCATATGATATATTATTGTCATGTTTAATTCCATATTAAGCTTGCAAGTGTTCATAATAATATGTTAAAAATACTACAATTTACTCAGTTCTGACTGGATTAAATTATTTCAGCCTTGAGACATGCTTACAAATATTCATTGCTAAATTTTAAATGCAGAAAGGGGCAATTCAAAAGTCATAGTGAAGTAGAGTACCTGGAACAAATCATTTTCTAAAAAGGTCGTCTAAGATATCCGCTTAGGCCAAGTCCAGTTAAGAATATTAATAATAACAAATGTCACTACGTTACAAGATATTTTTGATTAACTACTGTCAAATTTATATATTAATAAGCATAATTTGAGAGATCCTTTGAACAACATATACCAAAATTTTGTAAAGTAGAAAAGAACTGAAAAGATTTAAAAGTGGTTCGATGGAACTAAAACAAAAAACACTAACGTGAAGCCTGTCATTAGTGCACCACAATCCAAAAGCATCAATCGTAGTGGCTTGAGATACTAGTGATTATGGAAAAGAAGAAAACGTTCAAATAAACACGATAACGATAATACAAAAGCAGTAGTTCATGTTTCACATTCGCTAATAACATCAGAGAAAATTACAAAAACTTCAGTCAAATCAAAATAGAGGTATTAGCAATAATATTTGCAGTGAAAACATTTCACTACATAATACACGAAATAAGTTTTCTGTTGCAAAAGGATCACAAACATGTCTTATGGATTTATAGCTCAAATAATGGAATCTATACAGAAATAAATTAAACGCTTCGGCAGCATCTTATTAAATTACAAGTTTACAATGTAATACTAACAATTTATAAAATAAAATACGCAACTGAGTTATCAAGTTTGACACAAAAAATATTAACCTTTTAAGGACACTCTCATCACAGAATTAAAAAATGAAATTAGAATAAAAAATATATATCATGCAATGTACGCGAATTGCCAACTACCCTGAATAAATACGAACAAAAGCAGAAAAATGCATGTTTTTGCTGAAAAAAATAACTAAAAACGTAAAGAAGATTAAAGTTTACCGCTTACTCGCTATGAGATAGAGTGCTGATGTTCACACAAAGAGTTGTATTATCTAACATATTACACAACGAACATTAACGAAGATTTCCGGGAAGTTCAAGAATAAAATCTGTTCTGAGAAGCTATGTATACTCGACCAAAAGAAATGTATTGATTGAAAACGTAGTAAAAACCTGCAAAGTTTTTGATCTGGCAGCGAAATTACATAGCATGAAAATTCAACCTTGGTCAAAGATATGACGTGCTCCATAAAATACATATATTTTGCAGGATCACATTATCTTGAGTTAGTGAATAGCTTTATTAAAAGGACTGAAGTTATAAATGCACAAAACAACTATAATGGTTACAGTGAATGTTTTAATGAAATGTTTGCAATATTTGACATTGCGAATTCTATAGTTTCTCTAACGGTAAACAATTCACTTTTCACGAAATCGAAGAATTTTTTTAAATGATTTCAGTTAAACGTATTACTACCCCACCATATCACCCAAGGGCAAACATACAAGCTGAATGGTTTGAAACTTCGTTTATAAAAATGTGGAAGGAGAAGCAATATAAGAATTCTGAATAGTTTACCGGATAATGCCCAATCCAGTACACCATCAATCATGTTGCCGGCAGAATTAATGTTCGTTAAAATAAATCGGTGTCCTACAAGCTGATGAAAATGAATACAATGGACAACATGTATGAAACTAAACAATGGCGGAAAAGTTTCTTTCTCAGAATGCATAAAGCTGTGAAAGAAATGTGGGAAGTTCCTTAATAATGACACAAATTGGAAAAATGATACACATAGAACAAGGAACAAATTTGGAGTACACAATTTCTTTGATAAACCATTAATCTTAGCATTCCGTATGTAATAAAAATAATGACTCTATTTCTAGAGATTCTAGCAGAAATTAAGTAAATATTTATACTTACTTCATAGTCATTTCTTATTTCATTAAACATTTGTCAAATATAATTATTCAGTATGATCCGCAGTTACTGAGCCATTGGCTGTTCATCATTTTTGTTCAGCCGTGTCTTTTTATACTGAATATAGAACAATTTGCTCTGTGAACATCAAAAACTACCATGAAATAATATTATTTTCAGTCAGTGAAAATTAAAAGGACAATTCCAAAAGATCTTCTTGTCTGTAAGCATCAGCCAATCCAATCCAAAGTTCGTCAAAATAGAATAAATATCGCTTCTGAAATGGAAGACATTAACGTCTAAAAGGTATTATTATATAAGCACATGTGCTTAATTAATACTCCTCTACATGAAATCTACGTTTGTTTGATTATTTTTTTGTTTTATACAGTATTGTCATTATAGATTTTGCAATATATCCAGGACGTTTAAATTGCAGCGGAACTAAATTAAACTAAAAACATGCATGAATAAATTAAAAATATTTTGCATTCAACGTTTTATTTTTCTTATTTTTAATATTGAAATATTTATTAATATGGAGAAAATAAAAATCTCGAGATTTAATGAAAAACAACACAATTCTGTCATTGTATTGAAAAGATTGCTCATTAATGATTTTTCCTTGATTAAACTTAACATTACTTTAAATTCTGAAATACAAATGGGGGATTTAAAATATTTTTTCACAATGGTTATTGATTGTTTAACGGGGTTGATGAAAAATTTACGTTACGTTTCTAGTTAAATGTTCTTGTGAAAACCGTCCGTATATAATTGTGTTGCTCAGTTTTGCTGTTTTACCTTTTTTGGGCTAATATTTTAAGGTGGATGCTGATTACAATAGCATTTAGTTGTTTAACATTTTTTTACAATGGCAATGCACGTTCTCATCACTCCTTAAACATCTGAATTAAATAATGCATCTATAATTTATTCATATTTAAACGTCAATCGACAACGGAAATATTACGTTACACTGTAATCGATTATCCTAGGAAAACTGTGCTCTCAATTAACCAACATAGATTCTTCTTAAGACTTTTCCTTCCAGTATTAATACGTTTCGACATCATTCTATTGCTTAGAAAAATAGTCTGATTTAAAGTATGGCTGCTGAAAGTTTATGCAACAAACTCATTGAATCATTTCTGTCTGAATTTCTGGGAGTAATTAACTTTATTTACATTATGTATGTAGTAAAATCGTTCTTAGTACAAGGGTCTGGCCGTTTTGTCATTCGGATTTCATAGGTTATATCAGTCGTGGGACATCCAGGTAATTCCAAATTGAAAAGTTTATTCAATCTACAAGTGTGTCCTGATTTTGTTCTACTATTTTCTGGGATATCACATCCACTTATTGTTATCACTGTTCAGTTATTGTTCACCGTGTTTCCACTATGTTGACGTACACATTCTACGTAAGTTATGATGGCTGAAATACACTTAAAAGCCGATGGATACAGTGGTAAATATTTTGTCATATTAAAAACAAAGTGAAAAACAATATTCCCAATGTAAAACATGTAAATGATCACATTCGGACATTTGTGTGAAGGACAGTTTTCTGCGTCACCATAAACTTTTACAGTAGATCGAATATTTCTTTTGTTCATTAAAACAATTTCATTAAACTTCACATGGGTGATAATTTACTTGTGAAAATGTTCAAATGTAGCCGCCAAAAGCCTATGTCATTATTTTGAAGCTATTATAAAATTTAGCATATTCTACAAACATATGTCTTAAAATATCAAAATGTCAGATTCTTAGAACGAAATATGTTCACGGCACACTACGTATACTTTCAGGCTTTTTGGATGGTATCTTATTTTCCCCTGAAATATTCTGTATTTACCAGTGTCCAAAGTGTACTGGTGATAGATTTCATTTATACTTGAATCATTCAAATATAAGTAATTTTCATGTATCTTTGCATTTCTTTATGTCTATATTTATTTTCCTTAAGTCTACTTTCATGTCTCTGCTAGGCTTAATTGCATGTTTGCCGTCAAATGTTTTTGTTTTACTTGTGATAAATTTCTGTTACAGGCATTGTGGAGATTAACTAAGTTAAAACTTTTCACTATTTCTTTTAAAGTTGAGTAGATATTGCCCAGTTCACGATCCGCCCACCTTTATTGAACACGTGTAGAGCCCTATCTTATCTTTACCGTTCAGGAAGTGGTTTCAGGCTATCGTGCGTGATCGGTGGCCACATTTTTTAAATTGTGAGGATACTGGATTGGCAATTTTATGGATGCTGCTTCCGACTAATATTCAGGTGCCCCACCGTTTGCGTAGCGTCAAGAGCGGTTCCTCCTATTAGCAATTGCATAATATCAGGGTTCTTGCAATGCCATATCATGCATAGATAGGTATACCTGCAGGCACTTTCAGTGGGTAACCCCAAGGCAACATTTTGCTGCAGTTTGCGCCAGTTTACTTCCATCGCATGTCGCAGCTTAATAACCGTCTGCCTCCTCTACTCGAGGTCTTTCTTCACCAACAACTAATATGAAAAACATATCTCCGCAAAAAGCTAAACCAGGCAAAGTAAAATCACCTAAAGCTCTTAACCTTACCTTCACTAACATCAGGGTTTTCGAACCAACTTCTGAAGCGTTGAATCTTTCCTCCACGAACATTCCACTGACAATCTAGCGCTTTGTGAGACTAATCATAAACGCCATGAATTTTGCTTTGTCTTAATCATTTACGCAAGTGGTGGATTTCCCCGCGTGCTTTCCCAGTAACCCTTCATGACACAATTCTCTACGAGACCTCTGCTTCACCTCTATACCTGACTCCTGTCATTTATCGCAGCTTTGCTCTCTCGGTAGCTCCAGTCATGCTGCTTTTTCTATTAATATCTCATTTCACTTTCACTCCCCTAGTAGCCTCCTACTAACAGGATCTCTTACTGCTACCAAAGCCAAGGTTGGGATGCGTTTCGCGATTTATCGTACGACATCTCTTGGATAAAAGTGTTCAATCTGCCAGTTGAGCATTTCGCCTCTGAGGTCTCTTCTTGGTTGAAAGCTTATATTGATGACTTTATACCTATCAGGAAGTTCCGTCCAGAACCTCATTCCTCCTCCTGGTTCTCTTCTGCCTGATCAACAGACATTACCATCAGGAACCACTACTGTCGGCTCTTTCGGAGCCATGCTTCTGAACAAAATAAGCGCTTATTCGCCTCTGCTCGTAATGAGTGTAAGAGTATCCTGAATAGCACCAAGATTTTGTTTGCTGAGAGAATGAGGCAGCGCAAATCTGACAGTAATTTGGATCCAAAGACTAGTGACGGCTGTGCAAACGAGTTTTGTACAAAAGCAAGTCCTCCATCCCTCCCTTAATTAATAAATTCCAGATTCTCACGTCATCTGTAGTCAATGCCAAGTACTTTGCTCGCATATTCTCAACAAAATCTACATTTGACTTGTCAAAAGTGCTCGCACCCGACTTCCTTCTTAGAACTAAGGTTCAAATTAATTATTTTTATTACCCTATCTCTAGTAATTAAGATTATATGAAAACTTTAGGGGAGCTTAGATGATGAAATTACGGTATTTGTCCTGAGGAAATGTATCTCGGAACTCTCTTCCGTCCTTTCTAAAATCTTAATTACTGCATTTCTGATTTCTGTTTTCCTGCCTGCTGGAAGTCTTCTTCTGTTGCTCTTGTAATTTAGAAATCAGGGGAACATTCGGACTCATCCAATTATCGGGCTACTACCCTTTTACCAATTTTTGGAAAAATGTTCAAGACTAAGTTTAATGGTGGAATGATTAGGCCACACCATTTCTCACATTGCGCTGTTGAGTATGTTCTCATGTTATGTAGTTTGCACACTGGAACCTATTCGTATATTCATATAACAAAACATAATTCTGTGTGTTTTTAAGAGCCGCGCAAGCACGTTTTTGTGTAGTTATTCAGTAATACATCTTTAAAATATTTTTTTCAATAAAACTTACAATGTAAATTTGTGTATATTTTTATTGCGCTTTTCTTGTATACTTAAAGTTGTTTTCTTTTCTGTACACAATGAATGCAAACCTTGTCGAAAATTTTCTTGATTCTGATCAATTTCTATTAAAGTATGAATCATTTCAAAGTATGTTTTTATATTATTTTAATAAATGATGTGTGAGTGCTTCTGTAGTGAGTAAACATATTGTTCGTACTTTTACAGAAGGTATGTAGTTGGAGTAACTTATCATTCTGAGATGTACAATTCAATACTGGTTTTTATGTGTATTTGTTGAGTTCTGGTCTCAGAAATATAGCGTCAGTGTTCTTTGTGAGCTGTTGGTGTTAAGCCAAAGTTAATAATATTTAGTTTTCTTTTAATCGAGAAAAAAATTTCTAATGAGACATCTACATACATAAATAATGTTAGTTTGGCAGACGTTTGCTTTTTTTTTCTGTGAGGTAATATTTCTTACAATAAGTTTGGCTCTTTTTCATTATTTTTTATGATAAATGATGTGCGTTGTGGTGCAGTTTACATTGACTCGGAGCAAAAAATCGGGGAGCCGAGTACGAATTCCAGTTGAATTATTCGCAAGCAGTTACACACAAGTATCCTTGGGAAGGGTATTAATCCGTCTCTTCCCTCCAACTATAGGTTAAATATTAGGACATATTGGGTTCTCTAAGTTTGTTTGGCATACAGTCTACCGCAGAAGTCAATGACAACCTACTGCCGGATAATTTTCTGCCCAATCGGTCATGTTTTTTCGAGATATGATCGCCCAAAGCGTGTATAATGTATGGTACTTAAATGACTTTCAGCTGCTTAAAACCTGTAAACTGATTGAAGCTTTTTTATTTATGAAAAAAACAAACTGACAAGTAATATCATCAATTATAAAAAGGACAAGACTAAATTGTTCATATTTAGAACTTAAGTTTATGTCTTTGCCTATAATTATGAAATTAATTACTATTTATATTATTTACATTATTTGGACTGTTATCTTCATCTTTCTTGCCATATTCAAGATGTTTCGACCGTTGTATGCTTCAGCCTTCTTCAGGTGATTGGAATTACGAACCGAACTATTTATTTTAATAACTGGAGTTCAATGTTCTTACTCTATGTGACATGCCACTTTCGAAAAGCTTAGATATTTCCCTTTAATTCAACTCTCTAAATTATTTGTTCACCACTGCTTTAGCCAGGAAATGAACTCGTAACTCTCTTGGTCAAGTCAACGGATGTAACTGACGCTTTCATTCACTAGTTCAATTTTCCTACAGGTTACAGAAATAATTAACACATAACATAGGGATTGACTTAAAAAGAGATAACGAATACATCAGGAAATGATATGTGTCATGGAACAAGAACGATATACCCTGTGATCAAAATAAATAGTTCGGTTCTGATTTCCGGAGCGTACAACTGCCGAAACCTCGTGAATATGGCTATACAGATGAGGACATGAGTCAGAACAGCGTAACTAACGTAAGATCATGTCTTCTTTGAGAAACATTTATAATTCATAAAATCCTATTTACACACTACTTACAAGAATAGTTTCACGATTAATATATTTCACAAAAGTGCTAGTAGCACTCGAAATAATGCACTCATCTCCATTCATTTTTTTCTATAATAAAATCTTTTAATCAAGTCCGTCGACTGTAAAAATTCATTGCTCTTCGGTTTAAAATAGTATTATTCAGTAGCCATGTTATGTAATGGTTATTATATTCTTTTGGTCACATTTATTAGTGAGAGATAAATTTGGAATTGTCACCGGTATTGTAATTATTTAGATTCTTCATTAATTACCAGTTAACTATAAACTTGATGACGTTGCAATCAAAATACGACAGCCTCACATGGAGCTTTAAATCATTTAAAATGGTATCACACACAAAACTCAAATATGAGCAACCAATATTTACTTATTCACACTTATACGGCTATATACCCATAAAGGTAATAATATCCACGCACAATTTTATATGACCAATATTTAAATGTCAATGAACAATATTTACTGATAGACACAAACATAAATGACCGATATTGACTAATCAGCGAAACAAGTTACTGCTTATATAGTCAAATAGAGATATATGAAAACATGATTGGGTCATTAGATAACGGAACAGCTTTTGTTATATCGTACAATATAAAAAACAAAACATCCAAGCAAATCTACTATAGTAGAAGAGATAATGTTTAGCAATGGTTACACTTGTCAATCACATTATTCGATTTACCAATTATTAATGTTCCATTTTTTAAGCTCAGATATCATAAAAAAATCATAAAAACATCAGTGAATGTAATAATATTCTTACATTTTCTTTTTCTTTTTTTCTAATTCTCATTTTTATGCATCATTGTTTTTTCTTGTTTTGGTTGACTGTTGTTACATTTGTTGCTGTTATTGTTGTAACAACAATAACAGCAACAAATGTAACAACATTTTGCATTTGCTTTTGTCGATTCCTAGTTTTTCCTTGTATAATTTAAACAGGAATTCGATGACTCTTCAGGGTGAACATGAAAATAACACTCAAAGGCTTCAGTTTCTTTATTATATTTGATTTATCATGCGATTGTTGGAGAAGATCGTATAGTGTTTCCGTTCTTAGTATTTTACTATTTGAAGTACTTGGAGTACTTTCTCTTACATTGGGTGCCATCTAAAATCTGAAAGCCCAGTCGACACTGTGAATAGGCGAGAAGAGAAGGAATCAAGCTGTTCAAAAATTTAGAAGTACAAAACATAATGCAACAATCTAACCCAGGATTAGAACTCGGGTCGTCGACTCCACATTCTCCGAACATATAAGTAACTCTAGTTTAAGAAAGTTCTAAGTTTTTCACGAAATCCGCCCTAAATTTTCTTTTATGTGTTTTTCTCTCCCAATCTTTATCCACTCTCCCCGCATATATATATATATATATATATATATATATATATATATATATACTTTTGAGATTTCACCCGCCCAATCGACTCAATCGATTAAAAACTTAATCGGGCGATTAAATCTTATTCTGTTACTCGCCTGCGGTCCTTTTAAAAATCTCACAATGAAACTTGACCCTTCAAATATATATAATAAAGAAATTTGATTTCTTTTACAACACAAAAGTATGCAATTGAAGATTCACAAGTTACTTTGAATGATTAACAATGACATTGTTGAACACTTGCTTTTATCGTCGCGGTCAGTGTAAATATTCTAGAATGGAGCCAAAATGTCTCCGTACCCTAGACTTAAAACGCTCACAGATTTTTAGAAATCTTTTTCATTTGGAAAAATATTATGCTATTTTTCCTCTCTAACTATGAAAAATAAAAACGGACATTTGAAAGAAAAAAAAAGCGCATACTTCTTTCAACCACCCACCGAAAAACAAATTATACAAGTAATTTTTTATAGAAAATCGTTGAGATATTAAGATTTATTATATTATTTATGAAATGTAGATTGTAGTAAAACAGAAGAAAGAAATTACGCATTTATGTACTTCCACTCAATTGCCAAAAAAAAAGCAGCATATCATGATGTGAAAGGGGCTCAAACTTAATACAAAGTTTCCTCATCAAAATTTTTATGGTGTTATTAAGAGAAAAAATAAAATTTTGGCATTATTATTATTTTTTCTAATTTTTAAAATCCTATCTAACACGTTCGAAACTTGAATTAAAATTATATGTTTTTGTTTTCCGTCAGTGATCCACGCTATGTATGTTTACGTAAGGCGACTATTAAGAAAATGGAGTCGGTCGAGTTAAATGATGTTGATGCTAGTAAATTTTTCATCGCTCTCGACCACCGGTCGATCGATTTTTTTTCAAATCTCAAAGGCTATATATATATATATATATAAAGAAATACAGCTGTTCCAACTAGAGAAATCGGTATAGAATAAAAAATGTGAGAAGAAGTGAACGTTTTCTTTAAAGTGTATATTTATTGTTTTTGTTACATTAAGTGTCCATAATGTTATTTGTGACGCTACCCTTTTTTCGAGTCTAAAATTGACTCTCTTCAGGCGACTAAATTTGTGGTTTTACTTCTCGAATTAATTTTTTTTCGATGTCCAACTTGTTGTTTTATGAATAAGTAAGTTGAAAAATAAGAAAATAAATAAAATCAGTAAAATAAAATAAAATAAAATAAGGGGTTACACCACATCACTAATAGACAAGGGTTTCCAACTAGCAGAAAAAAACAACATTAGAATCCCTCCGGAATCCAAAACAAAAACATCAAGAAAAAGAAGAAAATATTCTAGCATACGTTTCCACTCACAACAAAAAAACAATGCAGAATTCACAAAGATCAAAACCCACATGGAATTGCTCAACAATAATTAAAAAAATAAAAGAAATCTTAAAGACAAGCAAAATAATAAACAGCATCCCAAAAATCTAAAAGACATCCTAACCTCGTCGAAATTCGAACAACAACACACAACACAGGGGGTTACAAAATGCAACAAAAAAGATGTGGAGTATGCAACATTATAATAGAAGGAAAACACTACCAGTTCGAAAACGCTACTACATCTGAAATAAAATCGGATCGGAGCTGCTACTCGAAAAATGTAATATACGCTCTAAAATGCGACAAATGCGCAAAGATATACGTAGGAACGACACAATGCTTTAACAATAGAATTTCTCTTCATAGAAGCAATATAATTTATCATATAACAGGAAACTATATGTTTCCCAACATTTACATGAATATGGTGATGGCAAATTCAAAGTTATACCTATATATCAAAACATATATTATGAAATATTAATAATGCAGGAACAAAGATTCATAAAAGAATACAAGACTTCGTTCAACAAAACAACATGAAAAACGCACACACACACACACACACACACACACCGAAAAACATATATACACACACATACACACACATCAAATTCAAAAGATAACCCCAAACAATAAAAAAAGCCGGTTGACCCATAAAAAACAATTCTAAAATATAAAGACAATTAAAACACACACACACACACACACACACACACACACACACACACACACACACACACAAATTTGCAAACATCGTCAAGGCAATAACGAACAACCAACTGAACGATAAAAGGGGTGATAGATAAGCAAAGGCGACTAGAAGATAATTTTAACATACTAAAAATGTAAACCCAGATCAAAATCACTTCAAATTGGAGTAAGATCTTGATTCATTCATCTATTTATCTATTTATACATTTGTGGAAGAACACAGACCATTCAATGTGCCAACAGTTGATTTTTTTTATCTTATTTTATTTTATTTCATTTTATCTAGTTTTATTTTATTTTATTTTACTGATTTTATTTATTTTCTTATTTTTTGTACTTATTTATTTATAAATCAACAAGTAGGACATCAGAAACAAAAAGAACTCGATAAGTATAGCGACAAATTTATTCGCCTGAAGAGAGTCAATTTTAGACTCAAACACATGAAGCGACACAAATACCATTATGGACACTTAATGTATCACAACATGTATAAAAACAAAAAACAATAAATATACACATTAAAGAAAACATTCACGGCTTCCCACTTTTTATATATATATATATATATATATATATATATATATATATATATATAACTTTCAATATTCCCAAAAATAGTTGAAAGTGAATTCTGCCTACAACAAAGGTACTACAATGTTTCTAGTACATGATCGTGGTAAACGAATGTACTTTAACCATATAAAAGGATCACCAGATATTTTTTCCTCAAATGTTATCTCAATGCACAACACATTATTCAAAAACAGGAAAATACAATACACACTGAAATAGCCATAATTAAATTTATTTGCATGAAAACTTACAACAGCTTGATACCTCTCTCTCTCTCTGTCTCTCTCTCTCTCTCTCTCTCTCTCTCTCTCTCTCTCTCTCTCTCTCTCTCTCTGACATACACGTAAAAACTAAGAAACACACACGCACACGTGTGTTTTGGGGAGTTGTGAATTAAATTTGGCAGAATGAGTGGGTAATGGACAGTTTTACCTATGTCAGAAATAACAGTGTGGTAAAACTGGGTTTTCTCTTATCTGATATATATTTTGGCAGCATAAACTCTATAACTCACTGTTCTTGACTACGCCAAATACTTTCCATAATTATTCACTTGTTTGCTTTATGAATCCTATGGAAATGTCGCCTTTATATGTTACAAATGACAAACAATCATTGCTTTCAGATAAGGACGGATTTAAATTTAAGAAAATATAATTTTGTCTTAAAACTGGACCACGTTGTTAAAAAGAAAGAATTGAAGAAACAGAATATGAATATCTTTGCTTCTACATTTTTTTGTGTCAATATTATTTTCCGGATAATTATATTTCTCGAAAATCGTAACAGTTTGGAAATAAAATAATGTAGCAATTCTAGATAATTTCCTCTCTTGCAACGGCCATGTCCCCTAGAAAATGACTGCTATTACGAACAGTTAAAATCAGTTCAGTAAAATTGCAATATTAAACAGTAAACACGTATACTCACATGCATATATTTAAATGTTTAAATGAGTGTGTGTGTTTAGAGAAAAAATAGGAAATACTGGATCTTTATTGTATCCAGAGTCTACTCCTGCCGACAAAAATCTATGGATATCTGCTTACGTATGTATGTATTTTTAGTATAATGCATGATTTTCGAATATATTTATTTTTATTTTATTTTAATATTTATATTTCTCTTCCTCATGATTCATGTATTTGTAAGTGTATATTTTTCAATTTGATAAAATTAAATTCATATTTTTAGAATTATTTTGATGGTATATATATATATATATATATATATATATATATATATCTTTTTTTCAGTTATCATTTAAGTACTTCACCAATGTCATATTCTTTACAGATGGATTAGTGCCGCTTAAAAGTAACTATAATTTACTTTTCAATTAGTTAATTTTATGATTCTTCAAAACAGTTTCTCGTTCTTAAGTGTGTTTTTCATTTTTTTGTATATATTTTATATATTTTAAATGATTTTGATATATTTTTATATATAAACAAATTCTTTGTTTATATCACCTACGAATAACGCTTTTTCATTAATTCTTATGGTAGATTTTAACGTAAGTTAACTTGCTCTCAAAAACAGTCAAACATTGTTTTATTTTAAACTTAAAATTATGAAACACTTGAAGCAAATCTGAATAATATATCAGGTTACCAATTTGCTCTCTTTACCCTTTACCTATTTCCTTTTTGATTTTTCTTTTTTATGCATTTGTCACGTTCTATCCGCTCTCCTTGACTAACAATTGTCACGTCTACATCTCCAACTCACGTTTACTTTTTTCTCTTTTTCTTTTTCCATTTCATCCTATAACTTTCCCCTATCTCCCCTTTTTTTCCTTTTTCTTTTTCATCTCATTTCAGTTATACTTTCCTCGACTTCCGTTCCTGTGACACGCTTATTGTGTGTTTTTTTCATACGTTTTGCATTCAGTATTTGCAAAGACCAAGTAGAAAAATGGGTCAAATGTTGCACAGCAATTAACGAGGGAATAACGAACTATTTGTATCATGAACACCCAAGAGGCCCATAGACATTGACGTTCCCAGAATGTCACACAAAAATCAAAATCAATTGAATAACCATAAACAAGATATTCCCAAAAGCAGTAGTTGAATAGAGTCCATATCCATGTGTCGATCATGAAGCTATCGCTTCCAAGTCATCTGCCAAATAAGAGTGAAACTTCGGAGCCTGAAGAAGCCTAGTGTAATACGCAGACTGCAATACATCACATTCTTGAATGACCTCAACCTGCGGAAAAAAATACACTGACAGATTGAAAGAGAAATGCAAAGTAAAATATTGGAAACCAAAAATCTGAATGGAATGCATCAGAGAAGAATATTGTTCCAAAGAAGAAGAAAAAACGAGTAAATAACTAAAGAGATTCATGACATGATGCAAGGGAGAGAGAAAATTACGCCAAGGCATGGAACAGAGAACAGATAACTACACAAGAAAATAAGGAGCGTATGCAGGCACGCGAAATAGGAATGGCACAACAACGACTGTGTGAAAGAGAGATTGAGCAAGACTATTAAAGGAGAAAATCTTTTCACTCTTTTCTTTATTTTTTTTCAATTGGAGTAGATAGACTAAACTATCGCCCGGTTCACACTCCACCCACATCTATTGAACAGGTGAAGATGCTCATGCCTCGTTTCCTGTTTAGGATGCGGTTTCCGGTTTTTCTCTTTTCCAATCTTTTCACTCTTTTCTTTATTTTTTTCAATTGGAGTAGATAGACTAAACAATCGCCGGGTTCACACTCCACCCACACCTATTGAACAGGTGAAGATGCTCATGCCTTGTTTCCTGTTTAGGATGCGGTTTCCGGTTTTCCCTTTTCCAATCTTTTCACTCTTTTCTTTATTTTTTTCTGTTGGAGTAGATAGACTAAACAATCGCCCGGTTCACACTCCACCCACATCTATTGAACAGGTGAAGAGGCTCATTCCGTGTTCCCTGTTTAGGATGTGGTTTACGGCTTTCTCTTTTCCATTCTTTTTACCCTTACGTAGCCCCCTGCGCATCAGTGGCGTTATCGCCTTGCTTCGGGTGATATGATTATAAAAAATGTATAAAGAAATAAGGGTACGTACAAGAAAATGAACATTCTCCGCAACAGAGTGTATAAAATCCAAGGATGGAACTAACATGTGAGAGAAAAAGCAATTACTCCATCAATGAGAAGAACATATGAAAGGTCTCTTCCATGACAACAGAAAGAGAGAGAGAGAGACAGAGAGAGCCAGAGAGAGAGAGAGAGAGAGAGAGAACAACCGACAATATACACAGGTGAGTTAACTGTGAAGTGTAGAATCACTTTTGAAAGTAGTGCAGATGTTACATATACCTCAAATTTTTGTATTTTCTACAATAACCATTTCGCATAGGGTAGACAAACCAAGACTGTTTACGGAGGGTTTTTACCCACATGCACTCTCCCTTCCATGTTTCTTTGAGTTGTTGTCGTGTACCCTGGATAATTGTTACGTTGTATGGTAATGCTGATAATAGCCATTTCTTGTTCTTATAACTCTGGGTCACCGCATATAACATTGACTCGATGTTACAGGGAGTGGACGATCCCTTTTATACATTTATTGGTAGTGGGAGTTGAAAGTGAGGTATTGTCCGGTGAAAGTTGGCTTACGTTATGCGGATGTCTTGAACCCTACCTCTGTTCGGGTTATTTGCACTTCCTGAAACGCCAGTTTGTTGTAACTCTCATTTTCCATAGTAAAATGTATGAATGATCTTATTGCGTTCACATGGTCCAATAGCTCATGGCCATCCTTCTCCTGGTGTGGCCAAATGTGTCATCAACATATCTTAGACTAGAGTCGGCTTTAGAGTTTTCGGTTTTACGGCCATCTCTTCAAAGTATTTGATGTATATTTTAGCCATTGGTGGTTATAATGGCGAGCCCATTTCTAAACATTTATTCTGCCAACATATGTTTGACCCAATCCGAAATGTGTTGTTTGTGCGCAGAAAGTCAGTATCTTTATCAGGCTATGTAGAAGAATACTGGTACGTTCCCTTAAGGATAAATTCGAACACAGTCTGTCCCCGAGTACCGGTAGTGCCACCACCTTTGAAAGTTGATGATCAAACCCGCATTATCCTGGCTCACTATCTGGTTAAATTAAATGGGATCATCCTTGATAAGTTCCACGAAGTGATCGGAGTTTCGAATATATAATGGAAACTTTCCTATCAGTGGGTCAAATTTATCTGCAAGGAAGCGACACAGAGTGTGTAACACTGAGCCTATGCTGCTAACAATCTAGTTGAGTGGAATACCGTCTTTATGAATCTTAGGTAAACCATATAATTTTCAGTAACTTTGAAAAAAATGCCTCTATGTCCTAAGCTGGAAACGAAATTTTTATTTTAATTTCTTTGATAGTTCTCTTTTATATTACATTTTATAAATATTATTTTGTCGGACGTGAAATGACTCATTCTGTAGAATATTAATAAAAGTTTTATGAAAAATTAAATAACTAATCTATCTAGTTGAAAGAAGCACTGTGTTAAATAATGAGTGGTCTCAAACATACTTCTATATGCTTGATATTATTCTTTAAAAGGATGGACATACGCTGCTGTGATAAATGTTTTATTGCGTATGAAATTCTCCAAAATGTTTAAATCGATGGCAATCAGCCGAAGAGATAGCAGGTTAATATATGGAATGATATATATGTTTTTTAATTGACTGAGAAGCACGCCTTTTCGTGCAGCAAGTACGATACCTATACCAAATTCTAGGATATTAAGTTTTTCAAATTTTCGTGCATGCATTCAATACATTTTCAATACCTGGTTGCTGTTATGATTTACCTTGATACAAGAATGAATAATAATTACGTAGAGTGGGATTAACTTTTCAGAGTGAATAAATGTTTGGTTATTGTTTTTGTGTTTCACTATAACATCCCTATTTGTCTACTCACATACTGTTGTCAAAGATTATCCATTCCACATCGCACTCTATACATTTAAAGGAATGATCTCGAAAGAAAAAGTGTCAGGAATAAGTCAAGATATTTTTATATACTATATATACTAAGAAGTTTACATTGTTAGTCAACTGGATCAAATAAACAACCAAAATATGCGTTAGTTCATGTTTCATACCTTGATATATAAGTGTGTGTATGTGTGTGTCAGAATGTCTGAGTATCTGATTATTTGTGTATTTGTGTATTTTGGTTTGTATGTATGTGTTACAATATTTTACAATTCTTATATTTTGATCATTGCATTTCGAGATATAAGACGACTGTTGCTAATTGGTGTTGAACTCCCTGTCCACTCTTATATTTGCACAACTCTCACGTTGTACACTTTTTCTCATAAACATAGCAGGCATTCAAATTTATTGATGTATGTATGCATATATTCTTTCTGTATTAGTTAATAGATCTTTAAAGAAAACAATGCACAAAATCACACGCTAACGTATTTATTAACAACAGATACAGAAAGATTTATCCGGTGTGGAAAGGTTCAGTCTAAGGAAATGAACTAAAGTATCCCTTAAGCAACGTTGGCTACTTACGAAGAAAGAAAGAAGCTAAAGAATAAAGAATCTATGAGAAACCCTGCAACATTTTGGCACTATCGAATAAAATATACTCCAGAATTCTTTTTGTGTTTTATCCCAACGTAAATTTAGTTCCTAATAGAAAAACAAGAAAAACATGTATTCACCTTCTCGAGAGGTCAGAATCACCTGATAAATATATTTTGCTAATATCCAGAGGATAAAACGAACTCTTAGACCTTTCATTCTGTTAATGTATAACAAATTTACTGTCTAAACTATCGGAGTTTTACTAATTGTAGCATAAATATATTTACGTAGACTTGAGGTTATTCCAATGTTTGTCTCGAAAAGTGTAGAACAATATGACTTTATTTTGTTTATTATATTTTTTATTGTATTTTTGTGTTTGTATTCTTCATTTTCGTCTGCATTTCGTTCTTTGTTGACCGCTTATGCTACGCTTTCTTTTTTAATATTTACTACGCCTTGCATTTTTTAACTGAAGACCAAATACAGAATGCAAGTTTAGGATTGAAAATATAGGTTGCAAGCATATAACTCAAAGAAAAATTAATGATACAATTATCTGCATAGAGTCTCTACCCAACTTTAAACTGGGAAGCAAATAACGGTTGTTTAACGTGAAAAAACAAATTCCTAAAAAATCTTTTTAATAGAAGTTTTTTTTTTTACAAATGCCATAAGGTCAGTGTTTTTGTTAAACGAAAACTTTAATATTACTAAGTGTTTTTGTTAAACGAAAACTTTAATATTACTACAGACACTAATATTACAACAACTGACAAGCCAGTTAATTAACTAACAGATACTTTTAATGACCACAGATAACTGCTGCTGCTACGATTATTATTATTAATAATAGTAATACAAATAATATATATAGAATCGAATAATGATGTTATAACATTTAAGTGCCATACGTGAAACACGCTTGAGCGATCATGTCTCGAAAGAGACATGACTGACTGGGCAGAAGATTATCCCGCACTAGGTTGCCATTGATATCTGCGGTAGATTGGTTGCCAGCCAAGGCTATAGAACCCAATCTGTCCTGTTATGTAACCCATAACTGGAAGGAAGAGACGGATTAGTGCCTTTCCCAAGGGTATTTGCGCAGAAGTGAATGCAATGAATTCAACTGTAATTTGAACTCGGCTCCCCGATTTCTCGTTCCGAGAAGATAATCAGAAAAATTATAGAACAGTAACATCACTGTCTATAACATATTTTTATAACGGACAGTAGATTCATTTTTCTTAATGTAAAGCACATAGCTGCCCTTCCTAGAAAACAGCGATGTTAAAGAGGTTTATATGGTTTCAAAGATCAACTACAAATAGATAAAATAATCCTGGGAAATTACAAAAAAAGTAAACAACAACAAAAATAACGGTAGAAATATCGGCCCATCTTGGATGAATTAGCGGAAAGCATTTATTAGTTCGCCATACTTTTCAGTTTTTAAAGCTTCGAAAATGCACAAGTTCACGACAGTGAAAATACATGTACATAAATATAGTAGAAAGCTTCATTATACTTAAACCATATTAAAGGTACTAGCACTTCCAAATTTCGATTATCCGTCGAGAAACCTTTCAAGGAGAATCTCTAATGCCTCCTCTGATCTACCTGTTATTATCCTTCCTTTTCTTAAGAATAAACAGTAATAACGAGAGATAAACATTAAAAGATGTTTAATCAGCTATTTTACATGGATGATATCAAACTCTTTGCCAAAGGCCACAATGTATTGCATTTTATCCTCAATTTAATCATAACATCGGTATGGATTTCAGCTAAGATAAATATGTAAAAGTAAAATTGAAGAAGTATAAAAAAAAGCAGAAAAGGCTTCATCAGATCGAGATTTTGTCACAAACATTATGGCAGTGGAATAAGTACAAGCCAATAAATTTCTAGAAATCAGCAAAGGAAATAGAATACAGAATACGCAAATAAAGAAAAGAATGTTTTCGTTTAGTATCAAATAATGAAATGAAGTCACAAAACAGAACATTACCAATATATCATCATAAGACTAAAGTTGATCATCTGGATGTAGTCAGATCCAACCGTGTCAGAGGATTAGTTCACCTACAAAGGTCTTATGAACACACAACAATCATTTTGCAATTGAGGAGATGAGCTATGTCAAAGAACATGTAAGAAATAGAAAATGTTGTAATAAAGGAAGGAAACAAATTCAAAATGGGATTTTAAGTGAGTGAAGAAGTGCTAGTTAACCCTAATTCGCATATGCATAAAACGAAAGCAAAAGCAAATAAAAAATTGCGAAACACCGAGAAGAAACGAGTAAAATCTATCTATCTATCTATCTATCTATCTATCTATCTATCTATCTATCTATCTATCTATCTATCTAGTATTGCCATCCACAGACAGATCTGTTTTGCTGTATCACAGCTCATCAGTACGGTTAGACTTCGATTGCTTTTTAACCCAGCATTGAAACCCGACTGAACTGGCGTATATATATATATATATATATATATAAACTTTAAAGGGACAGTTTCCTTAAAACAAAACAAAGTATAACGTCGATAAAAGAAAAACAAACATGGGAAAAAAGACATCGTAGTACATCAAACCAGCAACTAATAAGAAATGTTTAAAATTCCCTGCCACTTCTTCTACACAAGCAGGCACAAGGCGTATAACTGACAAGTAGATAAATTCAAATATTCTCAGATGATGTCGAATGGTTTTACAGGCCCTTATAACAGCGTCTCTTCATTAATAATGCCTGATGAATAAACCAATTTTTTTAGGTGGCCCAGAAGATAAAAATCCCAAGTATTGCTGGTGAAGCATGTTTTTACCCAAACCATCCATCGTCCATTGTATATTTCAGTCAGTACATTGCAAAAGATATGATTAAACTATGCTAAAGTTATGCATAAAAGAAATCCATCTTCGTATTAGCTTGGGTACATGATTTGAAAATACTGGGACTCTTTCGGAATAAAATCCCTGTATTTAACGCCAGAAGAACATATAGACCTACCAGACAGTCACTTAAAATTCAAACCAACCAATTAATCGTAAAGTGATGCTAGTGTCTGCCCTATAGTGCACCATTGCGATTCCGATATGTCTACAGATGTTTGTTGTGTAAAATGTTTGTTTTACTTGATCGCTTCCAATTCTTGCCTCATCCGGAAATTTAGACTGAACTAACAAACAATGGATCAACAGTTTGCGCAATAAAGCATCAGGAAATGTTCTGTGGTGAGCTATACAATAGGCAAATAAATCTGGACACGTTGCAGATGTTATGGATTCAGGAGCTGCACGTGAAACAAGCTCCATGTGGTACTATGAAATGTACAACTTGATTGGGCCGCTGAAAATAGTCCGATAGCAGCATCCACTCCGACAAACTGTAGAATGTTTTCCTCCATTTTCAGTTGTAAGAGCAGATCTCTAACTATATCCTGTAAAATGTTTTACTGCGTTCAGCCCTAGGAGCATATCTCGGTCCTCTTTGATCTATAGTTTGTAGTTTCACGTCTCATGTCTCAGCAATGATAATCAACAGCAATGTTTGAATGAAAAGTTTGTTTTGGTATGGAAACGCAATCTAGTATAGACATGCATACTCAGCTTCATAACCATTTGCATGACCATAAATACAAATCATGTCCACCTGCTCATGATGATCCTTCTGGCATTGTTAAACAGAACAGTTCTTCGTTAACTCACTGATTAAAATATTAAATGATGAAGAGACTCAGTATTAATGTGTAGAAATGATTAATATAACCTCGTGTATAGTTCTTCTACCATAAAATTTCTTTTAAAAAATGATGGAATTGCGGACATATATTCATGTGAATTTTTGACTTTGTTCGGTTGCGAGAAAACCGAGGCAATATATGACAAAAGATATCAGTTTGAATTATCTGATTAAGAATGAAACTCTGGATTCTCTTGAAATTATTTATAAATATATATATATATATATATATATATATATATATATATATATATATATATGACAATAGTTATCATTTTCATAACCTCATATATATATATAAATATATATATATATATATATATAACAGAAACAGGTGTTGTTCCAACGAGAATAATTGGTATAGAAGAAAAAAATGCGGGAAGCAGCGGACGTATTGTTTAATGTGTAAAAATATTGCTTTTTTAACATTATTAATTTGTTTTTGTATGATTTATTAAGTGATACATATACCATTAAATAAATTAATATATCATACAAAAACCAAGTCAGATTTATAATAACATTAATACATTTACTTTAAACAAAACGTTCACGGCTTCCCGGAATTTATATATATATATATATATATATATATATATATATATATATAATTCAAGTAGCAGGAGGATTCGAACAATTATTAAGCAAATCATCGAGCTTTATATTCGACCACAACACGCTATGCATTTAGCGGCTTCCTTAGAGAAGTCGTGGTGACGAAGCACCATCCTATGGGCAAAGGAGCTTGGATTAGTTCCACCACGGAATTCGTGAGAAGCGGCGCACTTTAGCGAACTTAATTCGTTGCCTATTCGTCACCAGGCACCGTGGTACAGTCGGAATGACATCAGCTTAATAACCTTACTGTCGGGTTTCGATTCCTGGTAGTGAGGGCGCACTGCTGAATATTCTCACATGTCGGACGAAACGGCCGTCCAGTGCTTTCTGATGAGGTCGTATATAAAAGTCGATGATTTACTGATATATATTTAAAATAGTTTATTTTAAATTTGTATGTTTTTACATCCAAGACAATGGTCGAAATAAAAATACTAGGAATATTTATAAGTTATTGTTCTTCTGAGATGATAAGCTTATACAAGGATAGCTGTGTTTTCCGGTTCAAATAATGCACATATTGATCATGGTCGTAACCTATTTCTAATGAGTAGGGTATCAATATTTTTATTCTTGCCAGCTAACTCTTCTGGTTTGAATGTTACTGAAAACGCTTACAGCTATGTTTCTGAGCCTGTTTATATAAAGGAAACAAAAATACAACTCCGTAGATAACTTTTAGCTACTAGATTTAGATACTGAAATGATCGAAAAATTAAATTTATAAAAACAATTTTAAGATGCATGAAAATATGTATCAACTAGGTTTTAATTGTTACAATCAATATAAACCACTACTGGAATTAATAGTAAGTTCAGAAAATTTGATATTTCATGTGTTTTTTGTATCTTTATTTTTTATTCTAATCGTTTCACCCCAAGCCAAGACAGTACAGCCATTAGAGTGCGTGAAACGGGTTACATGAGAGGAACGTGAACATAAAAAAAAGTAAAAAGAAAACATAATAAAATAACAAAGTACTGAGAAAAGGAATAAGAGAAAGATAGAAATCAAGGAGATAAAAGATGGCAGTTGACATTCTAATAGTATAATAGTAGTTATGAGGGAGATAAGTTTACGTAAAGGAGTCCAATAGCCCGAGAGAAAAGAAACTGAGAGATTAGAAGAGGTATTTACATTTGACTGTTTTGACTGTAAAATAGTTTGTAAAGTTATTTACTATATCATTTTACATGTTTTGAAATTTTAACAACGACCTAACTTATGTCATCTATTCTCAGTTCGGTATGTATACTGATCTTTTTCTTCTCCTCTTTCTTTGTGTGCCCTGTTCCTTCAGAACGTAGGCGATCATGAACTTCGACTTGGCTCTGTCTTATGTCGCTTTCGATATTTTTTCTCTCTGAATCTCTAAACCCTGCTCCGCATCCATCCGCTGCTTTACCTGTCCCTTCTACACTTTATCCAACCTGTGAGTATTAAGTTCTCTAGCCATCCCTTCTCATTACGTGTCCCAGGAATCTCATTTGTCTTTTCCTTATATAGAGTATGAGTATTTCTTCTCATTTGCATCCTTTCTAATACCTCATCGTTGCACCCGTGCTCTGTTCAGGGAATTCTCAGTATCCTTCTGTAAAACCACATTTCTGCTACCTCAAGCCTCTTCCTCATCTTTGATGAGATATTCCAGATATTTCGCTTCCATAAAAAAGCACATATATCACAATGCAATCTAGCAGTTTTTGTTTCTAATAAGATTCTCCTGTCTTTCACATCTCTGGTTAGATTCTGAATTGTGTTGCGTTTTTGGCCATGACAATGCGTCTTTTCATTTCCTTGTCGCTCTTTCCATCCTCTGTCAAAATACACCTTTTTTGTATTTTTTTTTACTTGCTTTATTTTAGTTTCTCAGATTTTAGTTAGCATATTTGACGTATCTTTTTTCTGATGACAATACATGCAATTTCCTGTAATTTTATGCTCAGTCTCTCTTCTCAATTTCTTTTGCTATCTTCTGTAGAAGGTCCTGCATTGTCATTTCCGTGTCTGCTATCATCACCGTGTCATCCGTGTATCTGATATTGTTGAGTTTCTGGCCGCCAATGTCGAATTCTAGCAAGGCTTTTATTTCTGTCACAATTGCTTCGCTGTACATGTTTAATAGTTCCAGTGAGAAAATACACCCGTTTCTTACAACCCTTTTTATTTTTCTATACCTGCTGAATTCAACTCCTATCTGTACACAACCAGTTTGTTGCCAATATATATGCTTAATTATCCTAACGTCTTTTCTGATATTGTCGAAGTTGTCAAGTCCTTGTGCCGTACTTTTCCAATGCCTTCGAGTAGTCTATAAAGTCCAGATAAATGTCCTTCTGCTCTCGTATTGCTCGTTCAGATAGCTTAGCATGAATACCGCATTTTCGTTCCAGCATCTTTAAGGAACCCAACTGTTTTTTTCCTATCTTTGAACCGATTCTGCTGTGCGGTCTGTTCATCGGAATAGGGATGATGAGTTTTGTTATATGGCTCATCAAACTGATTGTTTGATGCAGTTCACATTCTTTAGCACCTGACTTCTTAGGTAGCGTTATGAAGACTGACTTACTTAAAACCGTTTTATATATTGCCGCTGTTGTAGACTTTGTTTATTATTTCTATTAAGTTTTCTATGGACATCAACATCTCTATTACGATCCCATCTAGTCCCGCTTTTTGTTTCTCTTCACTTATTAATAATGTTGATGTCCATAGAAAACTTAATAGAAATAATAAACATTTCTGGTCCATCGACAATTTTGTGCATTGCTGGTTGCTCTCTCTTTTCATGGAAGGGATCTCCCATGTACTCGTTCCATCTCTGAATTATTTGTCACTTTCTAATATTCGTGTGTCATTTTTGCTTTTATACATATTATTGCTGAGTATGTCCTTTGCTCTGTTACTTTATTACTTTTGCATATCTCTATTATTGTTTGGGAACAGTAATCCTGCATTTTAAATGTTAAATATGCAGCTGTTCTAAAAACTGACCAACAATCTGTTGCTATCTTGAACTGAGAATAGCTTAGTAAATCAAATGCCTTGACTAGGAAACTACTATATTTTACTCGACTTAAGGAAATATTTTTGTGTTCATTCATAAGTAAATTCCGCTAACCTTCAAGAGAATGAATCTTTGCATTTATTGGGATAAATCTTTTGCTTACAAGAAGTGGAAATACTATAATTGATTTCTTTGATTGCTGCTAGAAACTTTGGATCACTATATCATGCTGCATAATTATTTTATCGCCCTAATTTTTCTTACGCATTTATAAGTCCATCAATCATCCAGACATTGAAGATTGCTGCCCTAACTGATCTACTAAATCTGTTATATATTTAGAGATTATTGATGAAATTCGAAGATGAATTTGTTGTGTCAGTGTTACTGACCTGTAGCCAAAGCTTTAGTGATTTTCCCGTTTTCGTAACGTAGATCCTATCTGTTTCTTGTATTAATATTATGTTAAATGTTCTAATTAATATTTCTACGTAGTATCTAAATTTTATGATTTGAAAAGCAGTCCTAGAATGTCCTCCTCTTGCTTAACTCACTGAACCTGTAAAAAACACAAATTCAAAAATATAATCAATTTGTGGATAAAAGCGTATGAATTTCACAGACTACCAGGCACATATTCAAATACTTCCATCCAGTAAGAATGCAAAAACTTTTGTACGTAAAGTTTATTTAAATACCATGAGAGGCTTGTGCTTATGTGCGTGTACACACACACACACACACACACACACACACACACACACACACACACACATATATATATATATATATATATATATATATATAGGATATACTGAAGAAATTTCCTAGATACAAAGCTGGCCAGGAATCTAGCAGGCTATGTACTGAAGAGAAACTAGCTATAGCTTTGTATAAGCAACCGGCAAACTTGCTAAATAATAAGACTGAAATCCTGAAGAAATGTAGGCATAAGAAGCCCTGTCTATTAGATTAGACGCATCTTTCGTGGTATAGTTCTTTTTTGTTTTTGTCTTTTAGCCCTCCCCCTGATAATTAAGAATAAAAAATTAAATCTAATAAAATTGTATTCCCCCCTCCCTTGTTTTATGTAGTTTCTTTGATTGTCTGGCCATGTGGGGTCGTCATAGTCAGCTTTTAAATAAGGTTTTTTTTCTTTGCCTCTTTAACCAGCTTTCCCTGACGATCCGATTAGGAGAAACCTTTGTATTGAGTGCTTTGTGTTATATGGTTATTCGTGTCGTTTTTTTTTCCTTTGGGTTTCGTGCAGATTTCTGTCTGAACACTTTTGACATACATTCATGCCATAAGGTCTTTCTTGTTTTCTTTTTAAAACCATTTGTTTTCGTTCAAATGTTTTCGAGACAAGTATAACTATATGTAATCACGTTATATATATATATATATATATATATATTATAAGTTTATATGTTTTTTATAGGTTTATACATTTTTACTACTTCACACCAACTAGTTCTAATTTTTTTCTACTAATTTGTTCTTTTACACATGGTATTATTATGGCCAACCAAAAATAGTTTTTCAATGTTTGTTTAAATTAATTAATTAAAATCTTAAACTTCTCGTGTGTTAGTTAGTAAATTACATTTTCGAATAAAATATAATTGTTTTGAAGATAAATTTCGAATAAATTATCACATTTTTTATTTGACCTGAGACTTTAGAGAGAGTGGGATGAAAAGAAAATGAGAGAAAGAAAGAAAGGTGCAGATGTGTTTTTATTTTTTTATGTGCCTACTGATTTTATATGACTTTATTGCAAAGCCTTCTCTCAAGTCAACACAGCTGTGTGTTTGTATTTGTGAATATTTTATTTGGAACCGATGCTAGTGTTGTGTGTATATTTTTATGAATCCATCCATGTTTTTAAAATTCCCATCTCGTTTTGACAGAGAAAGCCGCTTCCAATTCGAGCAATATCAAACAACTTAAATCTTTTTGTCGTTTAAAATTTTATTGTTTAGTTAAATTGTAATGACAATACTTATCCAAACGAAATTCGCTAATTTAATTATTCTAACAAACGTATGAATTAAAAATGTTTTATTATTTCTTCTTGTATTCTTGTATTCTTTGGTAATGCAATTATTAACTTTACTGTAGATATATTATACTGTATATCTTTTTATTTTGTATAAAGCTTAAGTTTTATTCTCTTTTTCATACTATAACGAACACTGGAAATTAAAATATCTTCAATTTGAAAAATCAAGTATGCATAAAAAGTATTTCCTTTAATTTTCAGTAAATAAAAGAACGGTTTTTGATCACAAAAACAATCCTTCAATCACTACACGTTGCAACACTGGTTCCCGTATGATCACCAATGGTCGAGGCTGGTCATAAATTAAATGAGTGACCACTTGTGAATAAAAGATGCTAAAACATTTTATGTGCTGTTGTATTTGATAATTGCTCAGAATTATTCGTTCCTTTCATTGCATCCATGTATGGATTAGTTTGTGTCGCTAAACCATGATTATTTTCAAAACAAATAAACAATCCTTACCATCTAAAAATATTTTATATTTTTAAATAACCGGCAAATGGTTTATCATTCATAAGGAATGAATCGCTAACACAAACCACAAACAGTTACTTTACATTTATATTCAGAAATACAAATACATAATCTTGATATCTCACCGGATGAGTGCGTCTTTTTTCATGTAAAACAGTTGAACTTCAATAAGTCAGACTGGAAATGTCAATTGGGACATTTCTTAATTAACCTCAACGATAGTGATCTAATTCATTTAATTTTGTTTACTGTTCTAATGTTATAAACTCTATTTGACATGTTAAACTATGTATTATTTTTCACGTAGAGCGTTAACGTATCTGGGGTGTGAATGCTGAATAATTATATGTCTAAATAGAGAAACTAAAATATTTAATACATTTCACTGATGTTCTTTCCATGATTAATTATGCTGCGCACTGCATATCATCCTACTGAGATGAGACAAACTTCTTCACATAGCATTTCTTTCAATGGAAATCATTAAATACGCCGGTTATTTTTGTAACCGGACTACAATAATACATATCTAAATTGGTTCAAACTTCATTTTCATAACATATCTTTAATATTACATTTTCAGTTGATGCATATCTTTGAAACTGAACCAGGTAAACAGAAAAAGGCAAAATGTCATCAAAATACTTCTCGCATAGAAATGTCAAGAAATATATTGCTTATCACTGGATGAACTTGTCTGCGTGGAGAAAACAGTATTTTTAGTGGGAATGCAGATATTCACAATGTTTGAAGTTTGAAAGACTTTTTTTATGGAAAATGTATTGATGTTTTGTATGATCCACCATGCTTTCCAGATCGAAACCCAATGAAGAATGTTTGGAGGCTTAATGGCAAATAATGTTTATAAACCTGGGTCGCAATGCTGCAGCTTATACATCCTGTACAAGCATCCAAAACGTTTGTAGTGTTCTGTATTTTTTTACATGATGTTTATGAACAACAAAAAATACATTTTCAGTGTTTGTTTAAACTAATGAATTAAAAGCTTAAAATTGCCACTTGTTCGTTGATAAGCTACATTTTTTTATTAAATACAAAATTTGTACAAATATATTGAGAATAAAGTAATAGTTTTTTATATTTCTTTAACTGTTTTAGATCTACTCATAAGATTTCCACTAGGAGTATACAACAAGTGGATGGAATGCACCAACCCGGGAGTTTATTCTATGAGGAAAAGGAGAAAATTCCGATTTTACATCTCTATTGTTTAGCAGATATGTTCAATAATAGGAACGTCTAAGAACAAATTTGGAGTAGAAGTCCCGAAGACTGTTCAATGTTATGTTCAACTTTGTTGTTCTGGCAACTCTTCCGGCGGCGGCGACGACGACGACGGGGTCACACTTTGACAACATTCATTTCATTGAGAATAGTGATTTTCTATATGTGCAACCGCTGATCTATCATAAAATCCTGCCCATACCTATAACCTGGAGACGATATTCTAGCTTGTGTCATTGCAACCGAAAAACACGAAAAGAAACAATACACTGATGAGAGTATTTCGGAGAATCTTCTTTAGCTGTAACTGGCCATCGGAAAGCGAGAAAATGGGCAATCAAATGTTATATTCAAGGATGTCTGCAAACGTAACGTTTGTTGAAAATATACATCGACTATAGGGGAGATGTCGCCACCGACGACCCACACAAGAGACCCGGTTCCCAACGACGACTAGATCAAGGAAGAGACGGACGCTTACCACTGAGGAGAAACGTACTTAAAGAAAAATACGGAAATAACAAAACAACACGACAAGATTACAGCGAGAAAATGAGAAAACCAGATGTGAACTATCGATATTATAATGAGCTTTTAAGAATTCAAATTTGTCAAATTTACGACAAAGAAAAAAATGATGGCCAATCGTGTACCACGTATGGCACTAAACTGACTGACTGTATATTTTCGAGCTGGTCTACCTTTAAATTGAGAGATAGAATATAAACAATAAATTCTAGAAAACCACTTTTTATTAATTTTTGAATATTTATTTGTTTTTTATTGATACAATACATATTTCACTCCCTATCAACCAGCAATGATTCAAACCCGACAAACAGGGTTTGCGACCAGGAGACATATACACTAGTTCTGTTACTCAATTATTTTTTCTCATCAAGTAATCAGTACCTTTATAAAATACACTTGTTAATAGAATGCTTCAATGAATAAGAATTTTATCCCTTCAACCGGCATGACAAATATTTTTCTAGAGACATCCGGAATAAAATTGTATACCTGCATTGGAATCGGCTACAAGACGATTGGCAAGCAACTAGGTGAGAAGGAGTCAACTGTTGCTTCGATAAAGAAAATAGAATCAACACGAATTGACTAACAATTTCCCCGGATCTAAAGCCTTATTAATATCTTTCATATTAGAGTGAAACTAATGATGAGAAAGATGAAGGAACAACCCAGAACTATGGAGCAAAAGCTTGTTCATGAACTCAAGGCAGCTAGGACTACAGTCGTCAGAATGAATATTAGTAACACACTAAGTCTTAGTTGATGAAATCATGTAGTGATCGACTCAAGAATGCACTTGTCTGATGTTTGTATTGAAGCACCTGAATGATTTTGTATCATCCACCCTGCACCACAAATCAGTAAAAGTTTGGGTAGAATGTGCTATGGTCATATGAAAATAAAATTGAGCTTTTTGGCACCAACTCGACTCGCCGTGTTTAGCGAAAATATTCTGACATGGGCTCCAAGAACACCACCCCAACCATTAAGTATGCTGGTGGAAACTTAGGCTTTGTGGTTGTTTCACTGCTAAAGAGACCAGATGACTACACCAGGTGGAAGGAAAGATGGATAGGGATAAGTACTTGGATATCTTGAGTGAAAACCTCAGTGCTGCAACCAGGACACTGAATAGTGTACTGGAGTTCCAACATGACAATGATTTAAAGAATACAGTTAAGGCAACAAAAGAATTGGCCCAAGAAGAAACACATTACGGTAATGGAGTGGCCTATTCAGTCTCTGTACCACAATTCTTTAGAGAATCTCTTGAGGGAGCTGAAGTTTCGAGTTGCTCAACGACAATCTACAACCCTTAATGATTCGGAAATGATCTGCAAAGAAAAATGGTCTGAAATCTCCCTCACACCGGAATCTCTATAAACTTGCTTGCCAACAATGTTTTCTTTACTGAGTAATGAGTTATGATTTTATATGAGTTGAAATACTTATTTTTTTCAATAAAATACAAATAAATGTTCAAAAATAAATATAATGTAATTTTCTATAAATTATTAATTTTCTACATTTCTCTTATTTATCATTTCCCGAATGTAATTCAAGCATATTTGCTCTTCAAAATTCGATGTGCGCCTTATTTGAAAGTCATGTCAAGCACAAAGTTATTTACTAAAATTTAGTTCTCGGTTCACATTGAAGAAATTTTCGTTTCCGAATCTTCCAGGAAAATTATGTTTTCTAGGCATTACATCATTGGTAGTTTAAACTTTAAACTGGCTTCCGTCATTGTCCATCCAGACCTGATAATTCTTTTTTATGGTCGAGTTAATATTAAGTTTGACAAGAAATTAGCTATCGATAACAGTTGTAATTTAATATTTTTCTATTGCTAGAAAGAAGTTACACTATATTTGCCAGTAAAAATTTCCAGATTGAGTTCTAATCTCTCTTCGCAAAGTTTTAAATCTTCTTATTGTTTTTCTTCCGGATATAGGTTGTGCGTTGTGGTGCAGTGGATATCGGCTCGGAACGAGAAATCGGGGAACCGAGTTCGAATTCCAGTTGAATTCATTGCATTCACTTACGCGCAAATACCCTTGGGAAAGGTATTAATCCGTCTCTTCCTTCCAGTTATGGGTTAAATAATAGGGCAGATTGGGTTCTATAGCCTTGGTCGGCAACCAGTCTACCGCAGAAAACAATGGCAACCTACTGCGGGATAATCTTCTACCCAGTCAGTCATGTCTCTTTCAAGACATGATCGCCCAAGCGTGTTTCACGCATGGCACTTAACTCACTGACTGATAGGCGATCATGTCACTTGTCACTCTTGTTATTTTCCCTCTTGGTATATTTCTCAAATTTTGCTGCCCTACCCTTTTGCTCAAGCTCTTCAAATGTATGGTTTGCTGCATTTCCTTGTCTCACTTTCCCTATATCCGCCCTGTGAGTATCAGATATTTCAAAACCCTTTTTTTTCATTACCTCTCCCAGGAATGTGTTGTGGGAGCATTACCCACATATCAGAGTGAACTCATACATATTCTATTTAAGCCAGGAGACAGTACCTGGCCGGCAACTAAATCGAGTAACTGTAGTAGTAGCATTATTGCGATACTTCAAGACTCTGCTAAGCCTTATATTTGATTGACTATCTGTATTTATTATATGGTGTATTGTACTTGGTATTGTTGTCAATATACTTATTTAACCTAATC
The DNA here is from genome assembly GCA_037127315.1 of Ascarosepion bandense. Classification (NCBI taxonomy): domain Eukaryota; kingdom Metazoa; phylum Mollusca; class Cephalopoda; order Sepiida; family Sepiidae; genus Ascarosepion; species Ascarosepion bandense. The sequence goes on along the minus strand of JBBBDQ010001214.1, from coordinate 1,996,362 downwards.
CGTTGCGTTCGTGTTTTCTTTGAGTGGTCTTTAAAACGAAGGTCACATCAGAATCTTATCAATCTCTTTCTGATGTTAATTATAATTTTTTTCTGATTAGTTATTTCTCAAAATCCTCGTCATTGATCATGTGCTCGGTCTGGGATGTCTTTAGCATTTATCTATAGAACCACATTTCTTCTCCCTCGAACCTCCCATTTATCCTTGAAATGATCGTTCAACATTTGTTCCCATATAGAAACCAATAACATAGCAGTTCAACACGCCTTTCTTTGTTTCTAATGAACTTTCCATTTCTCCCAGTACTTTCTTTAACTTTAGAAATGCATCATTGCCTATGCCAATGGTTCTTGGAATTTTAAATTCTCATTTTCAATCCTCAGTCACAACACTTTCTAAGTATTTAAATTTGTTTACATGTTTTGTTTTAGTTTCCCCGATCTGTAGCTGGCATATTTGGCTCTTCTTTTTGATGATGACCACGAATTCAGTTTCTTGTATTTTTTTATCACGCCTTTCTTATCGCTTTTTCTCGCTACCTTTTGTAGAAGTTCCTGCATGTTCCTTTCCGTGACTGCTATCAGCAATGCGTTAGCTGCTTATCTTATATTTTTGATATAGTAGCCGCCAATGACGAATCTTAGCAAGGACTCTCTCTCTCTAGATTTTTTCGCTGTATATTTTGAAATGATTCGGTAAGAAAACACATCCTAGCCTTACGCAACTTTGTAAATTTGTCTACCACCTGAATTAATTTCCTGTCCGTACGCAAATGGTTTAATTCCAATACAGGTTTTTGATTATCCTATTGTCATTCCTGAAAATATCAAGATTGTCAAGAATATCAAACAACTTATTTGGTGTATTTCTAAATATCTTTGGGTTATCTATAAAGCTCATCAGCATGAATATCGCATTCCATTTTCCGGTGTCTGTAATGAACACTCATTGTTCTTGTTCTATCTCTAGCCAGTTTCTGCAACACGCTCTGTTCATCAGACTCTGGATGATGAGTTTTGTTTTGTGGTTCATTAAGCTGATTATTCGGTGTAGTTCAAATTGCTTTCCACGTGGCTTCGTAAATTTTGTGATGAAACTTGATCTGCTTAAGTTCGCCGATATATCGCCGCTGTTGTAGCTTTCATTTATTATTTATGTTATCCTGTATACGCCAAAGCCGTCTGTGGTTGTCAACATATCTATTACAATACCACCAGGTCTTGCAACTTTGTTCATGTTTCATTTCGTCAGTGCATTTTCTAGTTTCATTTTTAATATTTCTGGTCCTTCGGTAATTCTGTGTATTTCAAATTGCTCTCACTTGATTTGACGTGGAAGAAATCTCCGGTATACTCGTCTCATTGCTGAAGCATTTTTCGTTTTCTAATGTGAGCCTTCTGTTGTTTAGCATTATACATCCTGTTATCGAGCATGTCATTTGACCTATTCATTCAATTATTTTTATGTATATCTCTTTGTCAATTTCTGTCTTTCCAGGTATCTTTTTCTACTATGACGTGTTTGAGACTAATTTCACACTGATATGTACAGTGTTTTTATTTTAATTCAGCATTTTCGGTCTATTTCCAAATCCAGGCAACAATGGATAGAATATTCTATATGAAGAGTCATTTTATTTAACTCACCTGATTGTAGCTTTTATTTACTTTTATCAGTAACCTTTTCAAAAATTCAAGTTGATGCATTGATTTTTTGGTCCTAAACTGATGCTATATTTCTTTGCTTGAATTTACATTTCCATACATTAAATAATGTTACAGACATTAAAAAATCATTCTGATCTAGATATATTAATCTCTGTCAAAAGTTGTTTTTTGTATTTTCTTATTTCATATCAATTACTGTCGATATTAAACAGTGCATTATAATTGTTTCTTTCATTAAAGCATCTCGCATTAAAATAACAAAAATGTGAAATATTGGCGTATATATAATACGCTAATAATTCGCATTTTAGCCTAGTATTTTTAGAAATAGTTATGATTTAGCATAGTTTAAAATTATTATTATTTGGAAACGTTGCTTTGTATAATATTACACAGAATATAAATAGATTAGTAAAACATTAAATACATTAATTTTTTTCTGAATGTGTGAGATAATTACTTTGTTCACAATGTATATCTTTCAGAGATTTAAAAATATTTTGGGAATTATATTTTCTTTTATTCCAAGATGATGTCAATTTTCATAAATTTTACACAATCTTCAACTCTTTCATTTACACGTTTCTACAAAATTTATTTCCTCTGAGTAATGTCTTCTTCAACCTATCACAAATCATTTCACTCAGAGAGTAATCTCTGTCCTGATTCTTTTAGTTGTTTGCGATCGTTTCTCCCCAAAACTTTTAAATATCTTTATCCTCATAGAATGCGAGTGTGAACTTTCAACAAACTAAGCTTACTAATATATTTACACTTAAATTTTCCTTTAATTGTCGTCAACTAGTTTCCTCATTTTCCAAGTGATATTTTCCAAGTTGTTCTCCGTCTTGCCGTGATTTGGCTATTTGTGTCTAAATTTACAACTCAATTAAATTTTTTTCTAAGTTTTAATTATATGTTGTACACTGCCGTTTTATCTGTTTTTTAAAATGAAGTCTGATGTTTTACATTTAATATTGTCACATTTTTATCCTTGGAATATTCTCACACCATTTTTATTCTTTCATCTCTCTCACTTTCATTCCGTTTTACGTCAGTTGCTGATAGTTCTTAACAATATCGTATAACAATGTGAGTAAATTTTGCGTTTGTAATAAGTTGTAAAGCTTTCCGAAAAATATATCCTGTTAAATAACAATTTTTTCATCATATTTAAAACATTTTCTAAAAATAATATAATAGAAACAATATGTGAATGACTATAAATGACCCAAAAACAATTAGAAATAAAACAAGTAATTATAGACCTAAACATTAGTGATCTGCATGCAGTTGAATATAAAATAGAACTAATATTGATAGTGAAGTAATGTACAAATTATGTATTATTTCTTCAATCATTTCAATTCAGAAGATTATTAGAAACTGATAAGATGAATTATCATATATATATATATATATATATATATATATATATATATATATATATAGTGTATCGAGGCAGCAAGTAATTTTTTAAACATATGCTGTTAAATCTAAGAGACAATGAATGTCTATTATGTTTAATCATTAGCCGTTCTAAACGTCGTATTTTTGCTTTAATTTCAGTTTAAAATAAAGACAAAAATTCTCCAACATTTGAACAATTATTTATTGATTTTCTTCTAAGCTTTCGGCTCGCATGAGTCATCTTCAGAGAGGTTGTTTAAATTAAATTGAAATATTATAATATCCAGCCTCACCGACGATTTTATTTTGTGTTGACATAAAACTCTGCTTGGCAACGGCAATAGTTACCAAAAATAATAAACGCAGTTCTTAAATTTGCGATGCGGTTTTATGACATCACACCGCGTGATAGCACGAAATGACAACAAAACATGCAGTCAAATGAAATGTAATATGTTATTTCCGGTTTTAAAGTTGATTTTATTGAGTGTTGGTTGTTTCATTTTGATGTACATGGCCTCATATATCTGCAGGTTCCTCTTACTGTGTGTATGAGTAAGGATCACCGTATTGTTGACCAAAATCTGTCTGATATTACCTTCATGTTTATGTTTTTCAGAGAAATGTTGTTTAATAGTACTCTGATCAGAAAGATGACATGTAAGGTCTACGGGAGAACGTCGTTGTAGTGAAACCAATATATGTACTAGGATTTTTATTAGTATCAGAGATGCAATCTCTGAATGGACATGTAAAGTGGTGCACTACATTGGTTTTTTGTAGAGAATTTAGTTTAGTGCTTGTTGAGTTATTATAGACTATGAGGTTAATTATTTTAAACTTTTTATAATATATAATGAGTTTAATTTGATTATTACTTTCCACTGGTTTAACATTTATACGTATTATATTTTGAGAGTTTTTCATATTGTTTATACTTATTATTATGTGGTTGGTTGCAATAGTATACGTTAATAGTGTTATGTTTATTTTGATGTAAACCATTATTATTAATATTATCATTATTGTTAATTTTGTTGATATACATTTTAATTTGTTGATCAATAACGGAAGTAGGAAATCCATTATTGACTAGTGTTTGCTTAATGTTGAGTAATTCCTTATAAAAAATAGATTTGGAAGAAGATATCTTTTGTGTGCGTTGAAGTAAGTTTTTTTTTTATAACAGCTAACTTATATCGTTGGGGGTATTCCCTATTATAATTAAGAAGACATGAATTTATGCTACTTGGTTTCCTATATAGAGAAGTTTTAAATTAATGGGTGCTAGAATCAATGAATACATCAAGGAATGGGATTTTGTTATTAATATTAATTCTAATGTAAATTTGAGGACGGAGTGACTTTCAAATTTGTTTTTAAGATATTTAATTTGATCGATATTCTTAGCTAAAACAAAGATGTCATCCATGTATCTTACATATATAGAGGGTTTATTGTTGTCATTAATTATTTTATTTTATAGATTTGCCATATAATAATTAGAAAAGAGGGGACCTAATGGAGATCCCATCGCAATACCATCTATTTGTGTATAAATATTGCCTAAGGGAAACTTGTGTGGTGCATGCAAATAATAGTTTTTTTTAATATAGTGGGTTTAATATTGATTGATGGGAGAGTAGTATGATTGTATAACATCACAGATAATGAAGTCAATTCTTTCCTGGACGGGAACATTTGTGAATAATTTTTGGACATCCAAAGATGCAATTATTTGATTCTTAGGTTTTACGGAATGGAGAATCTGTAAAAATTCGTCCGTGGAATTAATACTATATTTACCAGGAAGATAGGGAGTAATTATTTTGTTAAGTGTTTTGGAAAGGTTATATATTTGTGTGGGTATTTGAGAAATGATAGGTCGGAGGGGATGATCTTTTTTATGGATCTTTGCATTTCCATAAAGGTAGCCGGGCTGATACTTACCTATAATCTTTTGAAGTTTATAGGATCCTATTTCAGCATTGTTTGCAGTAATAAGTTTATTAATATGTTTTTTAAGTTGGGTGGTGGTATTACTAGTTATTTTTTTAAATTTATTGTGATCGTCCACAATGGCCTGTAATTTGTAGTGATATTCCTGTCTGTTTAGAATAACAAATGTATTGGTTTTATCGGCACGTCGGATAACAATTTTTTAGATATGTGGCTGCTTTTATGAGATATGTGGCTGCATTTATTAGGATTTTTATGGTAACGGTGTTTGATAGATTCAGCTTTGAGTAATTCTTTTAAGCCTACCTATGTAGTAATATGGTTGTCGTGTTCGAGTTGGAGTATTTATTGGTACAAAGCTTCAATTTCCATTTGTTTAAACATTGAATTAGGTGACTGTGCGACATGAAAATTTGGACCGAGATTAAGGAATTCTATTTCATCTGGAGTAAGTTGGCAATCCGATAGATGAGAATGCAGGTGCGAAGACAGATACATAGGTGGAGAGAAAGGGAAGGATATATGGTGGGGGGGGGAGAGCTAGAATCCAGTGGTTAATAGATGAGTATTGACATTGCATTTAAATTTCTGGAGGTTTTAGCCGCCATGAAAGCAAGAATATGGGAGCGAGTTCCACAGGCGGGAAGTGCGAGAGAAGAAGCTGCAGGAGTAGAATTGTTGTCTGCATTTGGCTAACCTGACTGTGAATGGGTGGAACCCAGCAGTTACCAGTCTGGTTGCACGAGTAAACACCTGTTGAGGAGGCACCAGTGACTTAAGTTCGTATGAAAATATTTATATAACAGACAAAGGGAGGCCACATTTCGACGATAAAAAGGTACACATAACATACACATTATCTTCGTTATTTTAAGAAGATAACCATGCTGCTTCCGTGCATTTTACAAAAATATATAATCCAGAGTACTTTTCTGCATATGAATAAACCAAAAGAAAAGCAACTAATTAGCTCTTAAATAACTGACAATGACTTGAAATAATACCGAAGAAAAGGTTCGAAATTCCTGACAATTGATTCGTAATTAGAAAACTTACAAAATTGTTAAATCACAGTGAAAATAGTCAGTTATATAACAATGAAATAAAAAGAAGGAGGAGATAACTGAACATATTAATTGCTATAAACTCAAAAACAAAAAGAAAATAAAATAAAAATCGGGTTATGCAGGTGAATGCAGGTGCGAAGACAGATACATAGGTGGAGAGAAAGGGAAGGATATATGGTGGGGGGGGAGAGCTAAACATCTGTCAGTTAAATGCTATACGTGATGCACTCTTGTGCTATCATGTCTCGAAAGAGACATGACTGACTGGGCAGAAGATTATCCCGCCGTAGGTAGCCAATGCTTTCTGCGGTAGACTGGTTGCTAGTCAAGGCTATAGAACCAAATCTGTCCTGTTATTTAACCCATAACTGGAGGGAAGAGACGGATTAATACCTTTCCCAAGGGTATTTGCGCGTAAGAGAACGCAAGGTATTCAGCCGGAATTCAAACTCGGCTCCCCGAATCCTCGTTCAGAGTTGGTATCCACTGCACCACAACGCACATCCCAAAATGGGAAATATACATCGCCTAAAAAGGTTACAGGTGTAGTGCATTAATTGTTATGGGTAGACACCTGATCGTAAAATCCAAACATTTGCTTTTGCTTTCTATCATTATTTGCTTTTAGGTTTTTTCCGTCTCGAGAACTATTATTACAACTTAATTAATATCTCAAGATGCTTATAATCATTAATAAATTATCTAAACAGATGGAAGAATAGTAAAAGGAGTAAAAGGGAAAGATAACAATGACAACGATTCAGAAAGTTCAACAAGTGCAGTCGTTAACGTATCTATTGTAAAATCTTTGTTATCAGTGGTTTGGAGCAGCCCCAACAAAAGAAAAAAATATATGTGTTCTATAAAATGTTTAATTTGTCTATTGTACGAATGATTGTTCTAATTCCCATTTTCGAATGAATAAACATCTTTGTCGACAGAAATGAAACAAAACAACCAATCGTTTGTGTCCGCATATATTATATTATACATATAGAAACAAACTTTCTTTTTAATTGTATATCTCGCGGAAAAGTGACTTACATATCTTATCTGTTTCTTGCTTTGAAAATAATTAGAATTAGAATTAATTGAGCAAATACTGAATTATGAGTTTACCGATAGAGAAGTTCCGTTTTAATTTTTACAGGGTTTATTAATCTTCGTTCATTTTAAATCGAATATTTTACATCTTGATGAAAAACATTGTCGTAGAGGGATGTGAAACTATGCGCGTATAAACGAAACATTTTTGTGTGATCGATGAATATTGATCTAAATGAAATACTAATATTTATTCTGAAACCGAATTCGTGTGTAATTATTTTTAATTATGCGATTTAATCATTGTCATATACTAAATTCGAAATATGTACCTTTTTTGTCGATTTTTTCAAGGCTTTATGTGGCCTTATTCATTTTGTCACATTCAACACAGATAACGTTGTTAAAGAGGTTAACAGCATGCAATGTGGTGACTGGTCGTATTATAAACAAGTAATAATTTTTCATCAGATGTTCGTTGTGGTGCAGTGGATATCGACTCGGAAGCACAAATCGGGGAGCCGAGTTTGAATTCCACTTGAATTCCTTGCAATTACTTACAAAGAAATACTCTTGGGAAAAGTAATCTTCCGTCCTTTCACTCCAGTTATTGGTTAAATAATAAGATAATTGGGTTTTATAGCCTTGGCTGGCAAACGGAAAGCAGTGGTAACTGTGGGGTAATCTGTCCAGTCAGTCTTGTCTCGAAAGAGACATGAATGCCCAAAGCGAGTATCACGTCTGGCACTTAACTGACTGAATAGTTTTCTGCCAGGTTATTAACGAGTAACGTTGGAAAAGGAAAAAATTGGGCAAAGCTTACAGAAAAGAACGAAAGTGCCCCCAATCTTGATTAAACTTAGAAAATTATTATCTACATAAATTGGAGCAATTTTTTTATTTTAACGTTACCAGAATGGAACAAATTGCGAAATTAACTAAGTTGCTGTAGATTACTTCACAGCAACAATTCCAACAACAAAAACAACAAGAAATTATGCAGCAACAAGAAAGGTTTGAAAGATTATTCAAACAGGCAAAACACAACAAATCACTTCAGAAAGACGTATTTTCAAGGACAACAAAATAACCGGGTTCGTTATTTTTTTCTGTTGAAGGACTTTCATATTCAATCTCTGAATTTAAATACGACCCTGACAGCGGTTCAACATTTCCGGCTTATATTCATAGCTTTGAAAAAATATTTAGGAAAAGATGTGGACAATGATCCGACTAGGAAAAACATCATTCTGTTGTTGCAGAAGATGGGAGCAGAAGAAAATACAAAATACGCAAATTTAATCCTCCCAAACAAAACAGAAAAATTACATTCAGCGAAACAGTAGAAATTTCATACACGATAAAAGTGTCTAAATATTGTAAAACAAGAGAATGATAATTTGTCACGTATGCAATATGGTCAATGCGCTGAATGAGGCGTTTAAATTAAAGCCATTGTCAAGCGACACGTTCAAGTGTCTAATTTTTGTTTATGGGCTAACGACACCGAAGAACAAAGACATAAGATCAAGAATCCTCACTATCATAGATCCAAAGATTGCCCTACAAAAGTAAGGGAAGAATGACAGTAACCTATATACATAAAATAGGGTAATACTAGGATTGAGGAGAAGAGCATTTTACGAGTACAAACTGTAAAATAACAGAAGTGGATACAGAATGAAGAAAGAAAAATGATATGCAGTTCGTGTGGAGGACAGTATATAAAATTGTTTCTTTAGGGATAAAATATGTTTTAATTATGGGCGTGTAGGCTATAGAAGTTGCCATAATCGGAAAAAAACAGAGAAAAGTAAAATCAAAGTCACAAAGAAAGATGAACGTAATTTTGTAGAAAAAAGAAATTAAGAGTAAAAGAAAAAATACCTCAATGTAAAAATAAATGGAGAGACCGAAAATTATAACTCGATGCAGAAAGTGATATCTCGCTAATAAAAAAGCAAAATGGAAGAAAATCGGTTACCCACCGTTGATTTACACAGACAAAATTGCTAGGTGTAGGAAAAAATCACTCTATTGTTGTAGAAGTTGGGCACGGAAGAAAATACAGCATACGCAAATTTAATCCTCCCAAAAACGCCAGAAGAAATTACATTCAGCGAAACAGAATTCCGGGTTATGGTCTTTTAAAAGTATGTACGCCTCCTTTGTTGCCATTTTGGGGACTGTGTCACTTATTTTCAGTTTATCCGTAATTTATCTGTCTGAGTGGTTGATTCTATGTATGTGGATTTGGTGCTCCGTGTTAATTTTCCTGTAGCGTTTTTGTTAATTATTCTTAATCAGGTCTTTGTACTCTTTGGGGTCCATCTTATAGAAATTCGATGTTTTATCCGATTGGCATTCTTAGATTCGTTTATGTTACTCACAAATGCGTCCAAGTGATTTAGAAATATGTTTTTGTGTTTGTGAAAGGTGATTTTATTTACTTTTAAAAGAGCATAAGCCGGAATTCTACCGAAAATTACCCACTAAAATAATAAACCATAAATATCAGAAGTCGTAGAATTAGTAGGGTAATATTAGAAAGAGTCTACCAACAAATAGCAAAAAAAAAATCCAACTCATGCAATGGAGGGGTACAATGGATGTAATCAAATGGTTCGAAAAACTTAGGGAACAAATCATGCCACTTTCTTACAATATAAAATCGTTGATTTTTACCCATCGATATCTGATTGCATTTTCCAATCTTCCTCGAAATTTGCGGAATTCTACTCGAACATCTCAATTGATGAAATCAAAATAATCTTGAACTGTAGAAAATCAGTTCTCATCCACAATAAAGAAGAGTGGACAAAAGATTCAAAGGTTAATTTTGATTTATCTTTAGGAGCCCTGGATTCCGCAGAATCTTCGGATCTATTCGGATTATTCCTATTGTACAAGCTCACGGCGTATAAAGAAATTGACAGTAACAATATAGGACTTTATAGAGATGACAGACTCATGATAATAAATAAATCTACTGGAGATAAGATTGATAAAGCTAATAAATTAATCCATAAAGTTTTCTAGATCTTTTGGTCTTAACGTAGTAATTAACCCTAATATCAAGCAAGTTGACTTCCTAGACATAGCATTAGAATTAGTATCGAACAATTTCCAACCTTACATGAAAAATAATGCTAACCCAATCTATATAAACTACAATTCTAATCACCCACCATTCATTATCAAACATATCCCATCATCAGTTGAACGCCGCATTAACACACAGTCTTCTAATAAAAATATTTGATAAAAACAAGGCAATTTACAAGAGAATCCATAAAGAAATCGGATATCAATCATCCAAAATTAACTTTGTGGAAAAATTCCAGAGCTCAAAAAGCAAGACTAGAAACAGGAAAATTAAATGGAATAATCCCCCTTTATTCAGTCCGTTAATTTCAAGCTGGGACATAAATTTCTTAAACTAATAGATAAGCATTTTCATAAAAATAACCTTCTAAAGAAAATCTTCAATAAAAATACAATAAAACTAAGCTATAGCTGCTCCACAAATCTAGAAAAAAAATTAAAAACATAATTGCAAAATATTAAAAGCACACAACAAATTTCGTTCGGCTTTAAATAAGTTAACTCGCCACTATTTATTCCCCAAATTGGAGCAGATGGTACCTACTATCGCCCAGTTTTACACTCCACCCCCTTCTATTAAACAGGAGTAGAGGTGATCACCTTGTTTCTTGTTTAGGAAGGAGTTCCCGGTCCTTCTCCCTCCTCCTTTGGTTAGTGGTAGTTCAATTGGAAGCTCTTTGCTGTTAGTGAGTATGGTGGCAATGTCTCTCCATTCTGAGGTTACGGGTTAGCAGTTTCCTGGTTGCTTCCGACTGGCAATTAGGAGCGCGAACCCTTGCGGAGCGTCTTGAGAGGCTGCTCTGATCAACAGTTGAATAATATCCGGCTTCCTGTAGTGCCATATCGCGCATGGACGTGCGTCTATTCATGAACCTCTGGTGGGCAATCCCGAGGCCACATTATACTGCAGGTTGCGCCAGTCTCCATTCCTCACATACTGCAAATATTAACCAACTTATTCTGCCCTAGTCCTCTCTCCTCAAAACACCATGAAAATAAACAAACAAAATACCAAAATCAAACCAGCTACTTGGAAAACGCCCAAAAGTGTCTGTGTCTCTTTCACTAACATACGCGGTATCCACACTAACTTTTATAGCGTAGAAACATTCCTCCAAACTCACCTGTTATATTAGCCCTATGGGAAACTAACCTTGACCCGTCTATTCCCTCCTTTGAGTTCTATGTTCCTGGTTACCTTCCCCTATTCAGGAAGGACTCCAGTGTCCATATGTATGGGCTTGGTGTATATGTCAGCGAACACCTCCCCCTAGCTAGAGTATCATCTCTCGAATCCCTCGACCAGTCTTTCATGTGCTTCCGTCTCTCACTCCTAAGCTCAGTTAGCTATCTCTTCTTCCTTTACCGCTCCACTTCCTCCTCGGTATTTGACAGCATCTCTGACAATATCGACAAGGCCATTTCTTCACACCCATCTGCCCATATTTTCGTGTTTGGCGACTTTAACGCCCACCACACTAAGTGGCTGGAAAAGTCTGTAACCGACCCTGCTCGTGTCCACACCTTAAATTTTTCAATCTCACAATCCCTTACGCAAGTGTGGACTTCCCCACGCGTTTCTTCAATAACCCTAACGGAAGGGACTCGCTACTAGACCTCTGCTTCACTTCCACCCCAAATTCTTGCTCCACCAGACAGCTTTGCCCTCTCGGAAATTCTGACCACGCCGTAGTTTCTGTCAACATCTCGTTCCACTCCACCCCTACCCAAGAAACCCAGACCAACAGAATATCCTACTGCTATTAAAGAGCAGACTGGTTCGTTCCGTGACTTCCTCTGCGACGTCCCTTGGAACAATGTTTTTAGTCTTTCTATCGAAAACTGTGCATCAGAAGTCTCCTAATGGGTTAAGGTTGGCATCGATGCATTCATCTCTGCCAGGAAATTTCAGCTTAAATCCCATTCGCCTCCCTGGTTCTCGCCCGCTTGCTCAGCCGCCATTGCCCACCGGAATCACTTCTTCCGGCTTTATCATACCCACGCGTCGGACCAAAACAGGCACCTTTTCTCCTCAGCTCGTAATAAGGGTAAAAGGATACTTAACGAGGCTAAGATGCTGTTTACTGCCAGAATGAAACACCGCATAGCATCCTCCAATTTCAGTACCAAAAACTACTGGCGCCTCTCTAAACGCGTGCTTAGCAAGAGTAAGTCCTCAATACCCCCACTAATAAAAGAGTTTGAGGTCCTCACCTCCTAAACGGACAAGGCTGAATGCTTTGCCCGTAGATTCTCGACCAATTCGACTCAGGATTCGTCTGGAATCCAAACACCCGATTTCCCATCTAGAACTGCGGCCCAATTGAATGACGTCCGCATCACGCCTTCGCTGATTTCTAGCATAATCTCAAAACTGGACCCTCACAAAGCGAGTGGTGGGGATGAAATCCCAATCATAGTTTTGAAGAATTGCGCCCCTGAACTATCCTCTATCCTTTCTAAGCACTACAACCTATGCCTATCTTCCTCCTGCTTTCCTGCCTGTTGGAAGTCTTCTTCTGTGGTTCCAATATTCAAGAACACTGGTGAACCATCGGACCCCGCAAATTACCGCCTCATCAGCCTTCTTCCGATCTTCGGCAGTGTTCGAAGCCATTATCAATGCCGAGGTCGTTCAGCATCTCACAGCCCACGGGCTCCTCTCGGACAAACAGTATGGCTTCCGCTTCACCAGGTCTACTGCTGATATGCTAACGACCAGCACCGAGTATATATACCAGGCTCTCGACAAGAATGGTGAAGCCCGAACCGTCGCCTTGGATATCTCTAAAACATTCGACAGAGTATGGCATGACGGCCTTCTACGGAAACTGGGAAGCTATGGCATAACTGGAATTTTGTTGTACTTAATCCGGTAATTCCTCTCTAACCGCACATTGAAGGTGGCATTAAACGGACATGCATCCCAGAACTACCCGACAAACGCGGGTCTACACCAAGGCTCTATCCTAGGTCTTACGCTCTTTCTAATCTATATCAATGATCTCCGCGACGACATAAGATCACAAGTAGGTATGTACGCCGCTGATACCACAGTTTACTCTCGCTTCGATCAAAAATCTGGTGTTGGTCACAAGGCAAACCTCGCTGCTGAGCTTGAGAAAAACCTCCAATCCGTGGTGGATTGGGGTAAGAAATGGCTCGTAATATTCAATTCTTCCAAAACGAAGCTGCTGTCAATTAACCACCACAGACAACCGCACCTCCCTCCCATTAGCATGGAACAGGCTTGCCTCCCACAGAGTAAATCACTACGCCTGCTTGGCCTGACACTCTCAGCGGACCTCAAGTGGAATGACTACGTCGAATCCATTGCTAAATCCGCAGCTATGAAAGTCGGCTCTCTGTGTAGGGCCCGGAAATTCTTTCCGCCTGAATCTATCCTGCAATTATATAAATCCACCATCCGCCAGTGTATTGAGTACTGCTGCCACATCTGGTCGGGTGCCCCTTCTATTCTTCTCGGGGTTCTTGACAAAATACAGCAAAGAATCTGTAATGTGATTCATACCGCCTGCAGTATCTCTCTCACCGGCCTTCTATAAATACTTTCATGGCTTCTGCTCTGAAGAACTTAAATCACTGGTGCCGCCTAGATGTGAATTTGCACGAGATACTAGATTGGCAACTAGGTCCCACCCTTTTACAGTGAAACCAATTAAATATAACCGCAATTTCTACTTTTCTTCTTGCTTCCCCGACAGCTCCAACCCCCAAGAGTTTAAATGCAAATTAATGTTTAACGAAATCCCTGATATATGTGTTCGATTTTATCCATGGAGAACCCTAAAGATGAAAAAATATATATCGGAAACAACATGAACGTATTTAAAAGCGATTTTACAATCACCTCTCATCCTTCCATAACAAAGAAAAACTAAACATGATGTCTCTCTCCAAATACATTTGGAAGCTAAAATACGAAAATAAAACACCTAAAGTTAACTGGAAAATCATCATACAAGCAAGAACAGCTAAATCAATAAAGGAATCATGTTTCCTTTGTCTTCAAGGAAAAATCGAAATCATTAAATATATGAATATCAAGAAGCTTTTAAACCAGAGGCATGGAACCACAGTAAACTGCAAGCACATTGAAGAACTAACCCTACAATCATGATAAAATACTAAAAAAGCCAGAGCTAGGACCCCTTAGAAATGATACACCTTCATAGTACTAACCGCACTCTTACACAGAGCACAAACTGTGATCTAATTTAAGTTATTAAAACGTTAAAACAATTTTAGAAATAAACGATTTTCTAAATTAAAAATTAAAATTAAATATACAAAATTAGATTAATTATAAAAACTGTGCTTAAATACACACATTAAATTTACCTTAAATACAAACTTACCTATTACCTATTTACCTATTACCTATTTACCTATTACCTTAAATACAACATTAAGTCTTACCACCTATATTAAATTCTACCTATTACGCACCCATTGCCTACCTACCTATTACCCTAAATGCTAACATTAAATTTTACCTCTTACATTAAATTTTCCCTATTACACAACAAAAATTAAAAACTTAAAATTTTATATAAAAAATCGATTTCCTAAATCCAGAATTAAGGTTAAATATACAAAATAAGATTAATTATACAAACTGTGCATTTTTTTTAACACATCACCCCGAGCAAGGAGGTAAAGTCACTGATGTGCAGGGGGCTACGCAATAGTGAAAAGATTGGAAAAGAGAAAGCCGGAAACCACATCCTAAACAGAGAACAAGGGATGAGCCTTTACACCTGTTCAATAGACGTGAGTGGAGTGTGAACCGGGCGATAGATAGATCTATCTACTCCAATTGATTAAATACAAAAATATTCTAGAGATGTACAAATAAGCGGTAAGTCCAATCCCATCCATCCCCAACCCTTACACCTCCCTACTCTCTTCCTCTAAGAAATCCCAAGGATATAGTGTAGTTGCAAGATCATAAAACTTACAGGCTATCTGCTCATGTTCAATCTGTCTACAAAATTCCAAGACACACATTAATCTCTGCACACACTATTTCCTTCAAATTCAAATGGACAATTCACAAAACGTATTCCCTTATTAACCCCCACCCACATCCCTCACACAACTCACCAAATATAAGAAAATAGGCTTTTCATTCCTGTCCACTCTACCTGATGAGACATTGTAGTTTCAATGCCGAAACAAATGTACGATTTGTAGTGCATATATAAACATTTTACATGATCTAAAATATAATTTATAATAAATATTCACAGCTCTATGTATTATGTATCGATCACTGTTTTAAATTAATATTTTGGACGTTGTAATTTGTTTTTGTTTTCGTTCTTTAATCATTCGGATATATATATATATATATGTATACACAACCGGCCATAATTATTAGGCCACCACAGTTAAAAAATTATGTATTTCATACAATTTTTATTATTCATTGGCAAGTGGATAATTATAAATGAAAATAGATTTTTTGTTAATAGTGCACAATAATATGTGCATCAAATGAACTGCTCTGGTTTTCAAATTTTGCTCTCTTCCTTGTGCAAATCCCTCCTTCTTGTTGGCTGGCCAAAGTAAAGTCTTCATGGTTGCATTGTGAAATTTTTCAAATTAATTATAACAAAAAGAACCATTCAATTTTCATTTAGAATTATGCACTTTAAAATAGTAGGAAGTACCTCATTGTTTTAAAAACTGTGTTGGCCTAATAATGATGGCCAGTTTTGTATATTATATAAATCTATAAATGAAAGAAATATTAAACAGAGAGATATGTTCAGTGTGTAAATAAGTTAATATATATTAATACAGTCAAAACACAGGTATACACACACACACACACACACACACACACACACACACACACACACACATATATATATATATATAATTTGTAAAAATAAGAAATTTATTAACATCATTATCCATTACAATATGAGATATTTTTCTTTAAATATCGAAAGAAAATGTAACATTTTATAGTAGTTATATTTTGCACATATTCTAAAAACATATATATATGTATATATGAATATGTATATATTTATATATATATATACGTATATATTTATATTTACAAATATTTATATATACGTATATATTTATATATATATATATACGTATATATTTATATATATATATATATACGTATATATTTATATATATAAATATTTATATATTTTTACATATATATATACACGTATATATTTATATTTATAAATATATATATATATATATATATATATATATTTATATATTTATACATATATATATATATATCCGTATATATTTATATATATATATATATATATATATATATATATATATACAACGTATATATTTATATTTATAAATATTTATATATATATGTATATTTGTAGATATATATACGTATATATTTATATGTATAAATATTTATATATATATATACGTATATATTGATATTTATAAATATTTATATATATATATATATTTATATACATACGTATTTATATATATATATATCTATATATGTATACATATATATATGAATATATATATACAATATGTATATATAATATATACATATAAATATATATATATACATTTGTATATATATAAATATATATATATATGTATATATATGTGTATATATATATATTTATATATATAAATATATATATACATATCTATACATACTTATATATGTATGAATATATACATATATATTTATATCTATACTTATATATTTATATATATATGTATTTATATATATATACATATATATTTATATATATATATATAAAATTATATATACTTATATATTTATATCTATAAGTCTATATTTATATATATAAATATTTATATATATATACATACATGTTTATATACATAAATATTTATATATAGACATATACATTTATATATATACGTATATATATATATATTTATGTCTATATATATTTATTTATATATATACGTATATATATATAAATAATTATATATATATTTATTTATTTGTATATATACGCATATATTTATATATATATATATTTATATAAATATATATACGTATATATTTATATATATATAAATATATATATATATATATGTATATATTTATTTATGTACATGCGTATATATTAATATATATAAATATTTATATATATATATTTATTTATGTATATGCGTATATATTAGTATATATAAATATTTATATATATGTATATATTTATTTATATATATACGTATATATTAATATATATATATATATATGTATATACGTATGTATGTATATATATATATATTTATTTTTGTATATACTTATATATGTATATGCATAATTATTTATATATATATATATTTATTATGTTTATACGTATATATTTATATTTATACTAATATATATATATATTATAAATCTACCCTCCGCCCGAGTATTGAGTACTCGTGCCCCTACTATTCTCCTCCGAAGAATCTGCATTGTGATTAATACTGTCTTGGCTGACCGCCTGCACTCACTCACTCTCTCACCGGCGTGATGTGTCTTCCCCGTGCCTCTTCTATAAATACTTTCATGGCTTCTGCTGTGACGAACTTAAATCACTGGTGCCCCCTAGATGTGAATTTGCACGAGATACTAGATTAGCAACTAAGTCCCTCCCTTTTACAGTGAATGCGAGGAAATGTAACCGCAATTTCTACTCTATCATCTTTTCTCCTCGCACTTACCTACCGCATGCTTGCTTCCCCGACGGCTACAACCTCCAGGAGTTTAAGTGTAGGGTCAATAGACACCTTCTAACACACTAACTCACACCCACTCTCTCCAACTCTCCCTCTATGTATATCCTAAGTTGTATATCACCCTCCTTCTGACATTTCTTATACCCAATCTCCCTATGTAACCCACCGCGCTATAGTGGCAGTGGAATGCCTTGCTTGGGGTGACACGATAAAATATATACATATATATATATATATATATATATATATATATATATATATAGCGATTTGTACATGAATACCTATATGTCATGCATTTCATAAATAAACTGCAGGTTTACACTCTGCAGAAAATGCATTTTTCTATATACGGATACATAATTTCACGATTAAAATGTGCAGTTTGAAGAAATAAATAGTGTGCTTGTTTTTCACCCCACTTTGTTTTTTTTATTTGCACTAAACAATATTCAACAATGATTTTTTTTTCTGTGTAACTTTAACTTTCTCGATTATGCACATATGACATGTTGTAAAAATCTGCTGATATCATCCCGGAAATTTTCTAGGTTACAATCATTATTTTGATGAAAAATTTTCCATGTCTGACCTCTATGGAAATAAGCGCTTGACAACTTTATAAAATATTACATTTTCTCTTTCAACTTGATTTTCAGCGAATTATATACAATAAAATTGCTGTTGCTGAATGAGTATCCCTGATATTTTTTCACATTTGTTTGAAAATTGATAACGTTCAGTGACAAGCATTTAAGACAATTTATTTTACCAACTTGATAGATTCATGTGGTAATAGTTTTTAATTTATTGGTGTTATGCGTGTGGAACTGACAGCACACAAATATGTTATGTTTAGAAACATTGCAAAAAATATTTCGTTTTTACAGTCTGCCACATATATTAGAAATATATATACATCATTTCTATGTGCTGATAGTTCCAGAAATTTGTTGAAATATCACAGTATGTTTTTCAGCTTTTCAATTAAATTAGAAATTTAATTTCTTGAGTTACAGTTTACATATTTTTATTTTTGAATAGTTTTTGATATGTAAGATCCTATATTGGTTACTGCCCAAATATAAGTAATCAATGGGAATTGAATTCAGAAGGAAGTTGATAAAATGATTATAACTCTTAGAAAGAAAAATTCATGGAAATCTGTCATTATGTACATTCAGAATAAAGATTCGTCTTTGTTAATATCGTTTTACCTTTTGTACTTTCTCCAGATCTCTTTTGATTCGGGTAATTTTCTGGGAGTTTGAACTGCACATTTTATTTAATGTACGTGGAAAATCTATTGCTTCTTGTGTCTCTTACTTAAGATATCACGAGATATATGATTTTTTTCGTTACAGTTGGCAGTGACATATAGTTTAAAGACAAAAGAAGCAATATCTTAGCAGTAAAAAAAATAAGGTAAAAAAAGCTTCTCGACGAAAATAAGGTTGTGATAGTAACAAAAATGTTATATGTTATCCGAGTATTAATAATATAAATTAACTAATTGTACAAATTAGTTAGTTATTAGCCTCGTAATCAGGAGCAAAAGGATTAAACAGAATAAATTTAAATTAGCGAATGTTTAGTGAAACGACAAAATGTGGAAAATACTAAAGATTTTACTCCGGCAAACATTCACGCAAGCATTTCGAGACTTAATATACAGTGACTTAATAAATTTAGATGAAATCAAATGTGTGATTGGGACAAAAGAGTTAAACAATCACCACTATATATTGTTCAGAAACACGAAAAAATGGGACGAGGCCAAAATGGTGATTATTGGAGGCTTGTTTTCATATATCTTCAAATAACTAAGCTAGCTTCATTCCTTGACAACAAACAGAAACTAACCTACTGTCGGCTGCAGTTGGCAGTATTTAACACATGATCTCCAACATCCTAATCCATAACTGGTATCGAAATTCCACTCCATGTTGGCTCTTTTCATTCGAAACATGCGCCCGAGACCCACTTTTGCACCATTGTTATGTGCGTAGTCTTTGTTTTTCTATCCTGTTCTCGACTTTAAACCGATGCTTAAAGAACATGATCAATTGAGAAAACAGAAACTTCTCACCCGCTGAGAATTCTACTAATTGCGTCTTCCGTATCATCTAGTAAACATACGAACACATAATTTTCGCCCAAGTCAACGACGACACCACATTGCTACAAACAGAAATAGTGAGAATCTCCAAAACTGACTAAACTCAAAGTCCGCTGCAGAAAGCTTTTTGCTAAATTAGAGAGATTCTCGCATTGTCAGCCGGGAGAGTAATGCCTCGGTATTACTGACACATTTCAGTCCAGGCGCTCAAGGCCATATAGAACAAGTCCTCTGCTTTGTTAATAAGAGCTTGTAAATAAAATCATTTTAAAAGACTACGCTTGGACGAGGAAGAAGCCACGCGCTGTCCTCAAAAGAAACTTGAATGCTAACTGTTTTTTATGACAAAAAAGCACTTTCGCTGAGGTAAACAGCAAGACTTCTTCTCGGACGAGTGCATATGTTTTTGTTGTGGTTCCTCTTTCCAGAATTCGGCATTCCCGTCCGCTTGTGAATACATTCGCACTACAAATTCGAAGCAAAGCGTATATTCAAGAATGTCAACGATATTTATTCCCATACAGCTATCAGAATGGTTGAGGCAGCAGACATCCGGAAAACACCTTGGGAGCTTTAGTTCTTCATAAAAAACAAAGGTTTGTCAAAAGTCATCAAATGGCATACAGAAGTGGAAACACAATGTGTCGGTAAAGGAGAATTGGATAAATATGTAAAACTCAAATCTCTGCCTTCTCCATTAAAGATTTATTCTTCTGTGATCACAGACGAGCCTCGACCTCGGACTTCTCCTACAACTGACCAATTTATTTCTAACTGTAGATCAGGACCAAAACAGACACCGAGTGTGTTGAGCGACTTTTCGTCCAGAAAAAGAACCGGGAAAAGAAACTCTCTTTCACGCGCTCAATCGCAAATTATCGCCGTTGATCTTGATCCTAACATCATCTCGTACACACTGATTTCTTTGTTGTCATAGTCAATTTATACAAGAATTTAAACGCCGCTAGTATAGACAGAGTACTTCTCCGAGATGGTAGCACCAGGTAGGGAGATTCCACGTAGGATCAAATTTACATTCAAACGCGAAAGAAAAGTTCCTGCGCAAGAACGTAAACTGAGGCGAATGTGAACAACCTTGACATTGGGACAATAGGAAAATCTCTAATTGTAGCCCATTTACTTCCACCAGCACAGCTGGAAGCTTATACAACAGTCAATAAAAATGCGAATGTACGGTCTGAATTTATCGCCCGAAATGACAGCCTCCAGAAAACGATTGTCAACCGTAACTAATGCCTTGGACTGATTGATATTTATCAGTTTCAGTCTCGGCTTTCTTGACGATCAACAGTACAAAATAAGGGTTGTCATGAATAGTTTCACCCTTCACAGCAGAAGTATGTTCAGGATCATTCAGACTAACGAAGGCAATCTGCAAACGACTAAATATTCTCTTGGCTAAAATCTTATTTAACATCATCAAAAGCCTGAAGTTATCTATCTATCCCGGCCGTCATTGTTTTTGAACAGCAACTTAAGCACACTCCTGTTGAAGCGTAGAGGTATAAACCCTGCCACATCCAGTTGTTGAAAATTAGCGCCAGCAAGGAAATAAAATGAATGATTTCCTGAAGTACAGTTTGTAATAAAACCATCTAATCCCGCATATTTATCTAGGCCAACTAATTTCAAAATATCCCAGATCTAATACTCGCACCCAGCAGTCTCGAGGCGCGAGAAGAAGGTCAAACAGGTGTCGAACAGAACAGAGCTCAGACCGGGTTTCCTGGTAAATTGTTCTTGAAAGTTTCACAAAAAGCCTCATCCCTCAATGTGACGCACATGATATGCCTTTCGGTAGCATTTCTCCGTTCCGTCGCATACATTTCTGCACCCATATTTATTTCTTCGGGAGACGTTCTGTATAACCTAGACCTAAATACAAGAGCTTGAACCTACTTGATAAACAAGGAGGTGAGCTTCACCCTAGCTAAGTTTACATCTCCAAAATCACCATATTTAGTGGCCATATCAAATTTTGCTTCAAATGATATTTATGCTACTAAACAATTTGAGCCCAAGACTATACTCAGCAGGAAACGACCTAATTTTAGATTTTAATAAATCCCACAACGTATTATAACCCCTAGCCTTTGTCAACTCTTGTTCTAGCATAAATAGCAACTGGTCCTATACATCTTGCTTTTCTAGCAATTGCGTGTCCAATTTCCAGCAGTCAACCAATTTAATCCTAGCCATATTTAAGTTTGTAAGAACCCGCACTAGCCTATGATCTCTTTAAACTATATTAGAAAGTTTGACAACTTAAGAGCACTACATAACTCTTCTGTCGTTGATGTTATCTTAGATACCAATGGCGGAGTTATGTAAACATTTCCTAAGAGATAAGACATAAGTCGGCTGCGGATACTACAGATGAGTCAAGTGTGGAGTCTGATGAGAATCTGCGAGCTAAGCACTTGGCCTTATCCACAGATTCCGGGAGGACCTCGAATTTATTGATAAAATGTAGGAAGGAGAAATTGCTGTAGTTCAGCACACGTTTGCAGAGCCGCCAATATTTCTGGAGCCGAACATGCGGGCAGTTTTTTGCTTTCTCATTCTTTCAGCAAACAACTTTATTCAAGATCCTCTTACACTCTTTAAGAACAGGGGCAATTGCGCGCCTATTGTGGTCAAATGCATGGCTTCGAAATTGTCGGAAGTAGTAGTTCCTGTTGGCAATGCCGACCGAATATGCAGTAGAGAGCCAGTGGGAGGAATGAAATTTTGAAGGGAAATTCCTGATCGGTAGGAAGAAATCAATACCCGCTTTCATACAATAAGAGATCTCAGCAGAGCAGTTCTCATCTGCGAGACTGAACATTTTTCCCAAAGAACGTCGCACAGGAAATCGCGAAACGCATACCAATCTGCTCAGTGGTAGCAACATGAAATTATGTTGGTAGGAGGCCCATGTGAAGACTTAGAGTGAAGCGAGATATTAATAGAAGAGCATGATCGGAATTACCGAGAATGCAATGCTGCAAGATTTGGCAGGTGTCAGGTTTTGATGTTGAGCAGAGATCAAGCCGAGAAGCGTGTCCTGAATAGATACTGGGAAAGCTTGCGCGAAAATCCACCACTTGCGCAAAAGATAGAAAAAGAGCAAAGTTCACGGCAGGAATGCCAGCTGAATTAGTAACAGAATCTGTTAGCCACTTGGCATGATGTGAGTTTAGGTTTCCGAACACAAATATGTCAACGAACGTGTGGGACGGACTATTCTTATCTATACTGTCAGAGATGCTGTTTAGCAGGGAGCATTCGGGAGAGGAGGGGGATGATAGAGAAATAAAAGATAGCTAACCGATTTGAGAAGTGACAGACGGAGAAACATGTGTGAGAGATCAGGCAATTTGGGAGATGTCATCCTAGCAAGAGGGTGGTGTTCACTGATATACATTGCCAGATCATGCATATTGACAGTGGACTTCCCCCTTAAGAGGGGAAGATAGCCAAGGATCGAAAAGTCAGAGGAGGGAACTGAGGGTTTGAAATTCTATCACAGAGCGTCAGGATATCAGCGGACTTTTCGTGGTGGAAAGATTCAACAATACATAAGTTGGTACGTATAACTCCAATGTTAGTGAAGGAAATATTAAAGGGTTTAGGTTATTTTACTTTGTCTGGTTTGGTTTATTTTCACTGAGATATGGTTGTTCCTATTTTTGTTGGCGAGTAGAGAACTCGGGTAGAGGAGGCAGACGGTCATTACCTTCGACATGCACTGGAAGGGAACTGGCGCGGGTTACCACAATGTGTGGCTCCGGGATTCCCACCAGAAGCACATGCAGGGATACATATCCATGCGCCACATGTCACTCTAAGATCCTCGATATTATGCAACTTTTAATCAGAGCAGCCGCTCTTGAAGCTACATTACAAAACATCCAAACTAAAGATATAAAAATTTTAGTACGATCTGTACACCCAACAAAAATCAGAGTGGCCCCTGCATTATATCAAACGGTGGAATCAAGTAGCACACTATCTAACAGCGAAAAAAAAAAGATAAAAATAAATAGCAGAATGGAAAAATCAAACATTGACATAGTCAAGATTAAAATGTTGCCAATAAATCATCTTGAGTGATTGGAAATCTCGACGTGTTTACTAACAAAAGATAACAGAGTATACAGGTTAGAAACTGCACTTACATTAACTAAGTACATAAAGAGAGTCTGACTTAACCAGGGAAGTGACTGCAGGAAAACTGCTCCGTTCTGACTAAAGAGACTTCTGAAATGAAATCAAGACTGGAATAATTCACAAAAAGCAGTGTTGCTACAAATGCCCACTTTTTCCTGAAATATGTCGCTATCAAATTCTTTCATCAGAGCTGATCATCCTACTAAGCTGATGCTGGCAATGTCTAAACCATAATATTAATAACGTTCATGTCGCAAGATTTCCTCGGTTTCCGACGTCAAAATCACCATTCGAGTTGCGGCTCGCATCGTAAAAATATGGGTCTAAACATTGTCACACGCGTACGTGGGATTGATAGACACTAGCTGGTCGGAAGCGATAGAAGCTGTCAACTCATTGTCTCAGAAAGGCTACGCCTGAGAACAATGGTAAAAGGCGTGTGCAGCAGTTTTCTCCAAACCAAGTCACTAATGGCAGCCGGGAAAATCCACCACGTCGCATCTCAAGATCATTTAATTGAGAAATAGGTTTTTCCGAAACAATTGCTAGGTAACCGAATATTCAGGGCTGTTTAGGTAATTCGCCGCTAACGCAGAGGACAAAAATAAAAGCACAACTTGGTCGTCGAAAAGCTGAGTCACCCAAAGAAAAGATACTTCGTCGTGACACACACCACATAACCTCCTAGTCTGAGAAATATCAGTGGACATAGGAATAATCCGCAAAGCCGCTAAACACTCTCGCAAAAATTCAGATTATTTTCAGTGCTTACAGCGGAGCTCAGACCTAGAAAAGAGAACAGTGATAGTAAGGTTAGGGATGACTTCCCTGGATCTTCTCTTAAAAATGAAAACCTTTATTAACAAACAGTGTAGAAAATCCAGCATTGAGACGTGCCGGTGACACGTTACGTGATTCATTCCCAGATACGATGAAAGGGTTATATGGCGACAAATGGGCGGACAGCAATACCTCGATCGCTTTTTAAATTCTCTTTAGAGAGAGACTGTGCCGACAAAAAATAAAAGAAAAATTGGAAAGATTTATGTGAGACACGCCTTAGCACCAACACGCATTTATGAACAACAGCCATCAAAAACTAGCCAGGACCACTGCTTCGAGAATTTACAGTACCTCTGACAAGTTTTCCAGTTGAAAATCAGGCCGGAAAAACACTCAGAGAATGTAGACGAGTTTGTCTGTTCAACTGATGGGCCCCAGAAGCCCAAATCACTTCGAGACACCTAACCACAAGCTGGAAGTCTTAATGCGGTTATTTACATCAACTCCTATCAATCAACCGCTTTTTGCACCACCTCGATATTCCAGCAGTACGACAGAAAAATACATGTTATCGGCTTACGCAGAAACCCTACCTCGAGCACCAATGGACTCGGTATCTATCGGCGAGCCTATACTCGACGCAGTTCAATTTCGCTACGATGTTCTAACCCAGAAACCTCACTGACTATTTCGTGCCCCGATGCATTACGTTAGTTAGCTGTTACCAAAAACCCCTTTTTGTCCAGTAGAAATCTATGTTTACCGTTTAACGCCATCCGGACACAGACGTGTCTGCGGTCCGAATAGCCTAACCTGTGCAACGTAAATCTAGAACCGCTCTCACTAACATTCTATCCAGATATCTAGCTAAATCAACCTTACCATCACTCCTACCATTTCTAGAAGAGAGCACCAAAATAAGCCGCCGAAATAATCTGAATTCGTGCGAAAGTTAGTTTTCACACTAGTATATTCTTAAATATATTTTTTATAATATTATATATAGAATATAATATTTGTTACATGAGTTTTTTAAACTTCTTTTTTACGTTTCTCTGTGAATATATTATATTATGGTACATGAAAGACTGGGAGGTGATAGACGAGCTCTTGTTATGAATCAACAAATTCTTAGAAGTCGAAAATTTGCATAGTTACGTACTGGATAGAATGTAAACACCAGCCTCAACCCACTCCTTCTTCGTCCTTGTGTTACATTCATTACAATATTAGATTTAAATGTTTCCTGAAAATATATTCATGTGTCGAAATAAATGCGAATCTAATGGTTCAAGAACAGGTGAGTATAACATGTGTATTAGTGCATACCAGCCAAGACATACCGTTTCTGTCGGACCTGAAAAAAGAAGTGAGGTTTGTTTTTTTCATGATAAAGACTCGATACTTATTTACAGTTTATTGCCTTCCGTCGTTAATTGAACTGATTTTGAAATAATTAACTTAAATCAACATCTGATGATTTAGAAAAAGCTCGGAATTAAATATGCGCTTCCAATTCTTCCACATAAAAAGTTACCATGCTTTGTTTTTTGGGGAAAAAGCTATCTGAATGAAGCTCTCTTCTTCATAATAAAATAGAGAAGGAATGCAGTTGGATAGCCTCTATGTAGTGGATTAGCTCTGTGTTCTGAACTGGTAGAACAAGGGTATGTACCTCATCAGAAGATTTTCTATTGAAATATTGATATATTTCTGATATTTCATCTCTGGAAAAGGAGGCAAATGGTTGGAAAATTATTCATCATATACAATCATATACAATCTCCTGTAAAAGTTTTGAACGCGTTTGACTCTTGAAAAAGAAGTTTGTTAACATTTGGGTCCAACTAGTGCCGCAATACTCATTTTTATTTTATCTGGCTTTTGTAATGATAGATAATGCCATGTAAATACCGGTATGTTCATGGAAGTCATAAGGGACGGTACATTTCAAAGTCAAAGTCTGGGATGAATTCTTATTGTTAGAGACGCACAAACAAGTAGCTCTTTAAAGGCTACAAACACACAGAGTAATTTGTGTGATTATAGGCCTGGCTAATGATAATGAAATGTATCAGGATGATGTTTGAGTTAATAAAATTTGCGAAACACCTTTTCATAATGTGCTGTAAGAGTTCTATCAGATAAGATATTAGCTTCCAGGACGTGTTTAGCTAGATACTAGGAGTTGCGCGGCAAATTATCGTCTCATATACTTCAATCTTTACAAACAATTTGAAAATGTTCTTTATCAGAACAAAATGTGTTGAACGAAGTAATAAACATTCTGTTATATCAGCAATGTTTTCATAATCTGCAGAAATCTGATTATAGAAAATAAACTTGAAAAACCTACTAGACTAATTCAATATATATAATAAAGTCTTTTATATTATGAATAAATTATAGGTTGCGGCTATTTTTAGTTTTGTTTAAGACCTCCCAGAACCATGGGATTAAGTATTTAGTTTTCTACCTTTGATTTAGATTGACTACCCTATATCTGCTTAAAAAAATTGAACATATTCTTGCATTACTTACAGCTATTAAAGTTTAAGCATGCTATGGTTTCATAGCACAGCTAAAATAACGAAACAAGACATGTATGTGCTTCTTATAAATTACTGCTATTACTTATTTCCTATCAGGAATACATATGAAAGAGCGGCTATCTAGCAAAATGTGCAGGCAAATCGCAAAAGAATTGTTGCTGATGCTGCACTAGTTTTGTTGTCCTAATGTCAAATATATAAGAACAATATTTCGTGCACACTAACAATAATGTGGTGACGATCATGTTAAGGTAAACAATGAAGCACTATAATATATATTATACGGTGTGTATATATATATATATATATATATATATATATATATATATATATATATATATATATCATACAGCACTATAATATATATATATTATACGTTAAGTATGGATGGAATAATATTCCGTATTCAAAACAGTATTGCTAACTATGTGCTCAATACAAACTAGAACGAATAATAAGAGGCTTTATCTAGTTTCGGACATTTCAAATATTCAAATAAACATCATCACTTGATAAAAGACAGGTAATAGCTACTTTGTAGAGATATTAGAAGATGTTTATGTCATATATATATATATATATATATATATATATATATCTTTACCAACTGGTAGTAAAGATAAGAAACTGACCTAGATTATAAGCTGTGCATGACAGAAGGAATTTTGTTGGAATTTCAGCCTGGTTCATAATGTTTCATTAATGTGTTTAGAAAATTTATAAACAGTTCTTATCCATAGTCATAGGTTCCATAATTGGTCAGAGTTGCCTTGACGTAGCAATCGATATAGGAAAGCTATAACTTTAATAATAGATTGAATACGGGTGTCTACCTTACCCTCAGCTGAACACCAATGTTGCTACTGGTTGGGCTGCAGCCATAACATCAGTGCAAAGTCGATGATATTATGAACATAATTTCACAATTAGACCTTATTTCCTGTAATACCGGATTTTCATGTTTTAGCATTTGTCCAATTTTCCGGAAAATTAATTTTTTTATCAGCAATAATTATATCATGTAGTTTTTATTAAACCATTCCAGATTAATGGGAGCGAATAGAAGCTTGGCTTAGTCAGACCATAAGTGTAATTAAATTTGAGAGTAAAAATCAAGCTAGTACAGTTACAAAACACCTTTTTATGATGTGCTGTAAGAGTATCTATCGACTATGATTTCTTTAAAAAGATGTGTAGAAAAGTTCCACAAACCTTAAAGGCCCATTCGAGACTGATATCGGTTAAACGCAATATATATATATATATATATATATATATATATATATATATATATATAATCTGTAAATTCTGATAAAATTTACTGTTAAAATAACCATTTACATTATGTCATTTTGAAACATGCTTTGCCAACCCCGTTTAAACTAAGAATGAGGAAAATTTCTAATGACGCAGGCTTCACTATTAATGGAATGTTTTCAAGTATATTGGATTTTATAGGGTTATGCTAGCGGATTCTTAGTATTTTCTTCTATAATAGTGTGTGGGGATATGTGCCTTGACCTTTGGGTTAGTAGTGGTAGGTAGGGAGAAAAATAAATGCTTATCCAAGTTTTGTAACATAGCATAATTTTGAATAAATGGAAGAATTAGATAATTATCGCAATTTATATTTTTTCTATGATGACACTTACTAATGATTTCTCTACGTTTATTAAAAAGTACATTCTGATATTGTAATTTCAAAATTTTAACTTTTTCTGTTAAACAGATTACATTTATTATTGAAGCTAATAGGTTTTTTTGCCTTGCCTATCAGCTTCCACTTTATCTGTGGATTTCGGCTTTTTTCATTTAATTCACAGTATCTTCGGAAAAGAAGTGTTTGATATCTTAAATTAGGGTTAGTAAATGTGTGCCTGTATGTATAAAGCTGTTGCTTCCAAATTCCCGCCGAAATTATGATATAAACATTATATTTCTCCTTATTTCCTTTAGGCTAAATGGTGGCCGGATAGATCACATTTAACCTCAACAGGACACTTATTTCTGGAGCTATAATTACAGGTGGGTATAATCCTATGTTTTGAGATATATCTGTCTGATATATAATAATAATTATAAAAATATAATATAACAGGAATTATTTTTATTTTTTCTAGAAAAATGGCAGGTGACGAACTGTAATATGCAGAACGAATGGTAAAACTGTAAAAGCTAGGAGATATTCCTTGTTTTGGTTTGTTTTTTATCGAGAGAAGCTGAAAATACGACTGAATGAAAATGTGAGTAATATAAAGTTTTCAAGGAAAATGATAGTAGAAATAACGTCTGTGTTTAGAATAAGGAATGGGAGAAATTGAAATTATAAGATAATAATGAGAAAAGATTTCTTAGAGAATTTGATATATTGAAGAACGTACACAAATGGAAATATCAATCAGTTTACTAAACTAAATTTATGATTGGCTGGAAGAATAAACATTGGGAGACATTGTAAATGAACACATATTTATTCAGTTAATCTTAAAGTTTACAAAAATAGTTTGTTGGTCTCTCGCTAATAAACAAAGAGGTTATGTGGCTGGATGCAAAGGCTGATTTAGACGTAGAATTGTTAGAGATTCATGACTGTGATCTCTTGTTTATATGGCCTGATCCCTGCAGTCTACATAATGTTTTCCAGCAGCCACATTCTTAACGCAGAGCAGCAATAGCAACTCAAGGCTCAGTCTAGGAATCCTTGTTGAGTTTGATACCTGTACCAACAAATTGGGACTTTTTCTTACTTACCAAAACAGAGTGATTTTTCCAAGCTACCAAATCTATCTATCCTACAATATATATATTTATATATTTTGGAAACACTGAAAATATGTCTGGTTTTCAGAATATATCATAATAATATAAATGACTTTATTATATATATTGAATTGGTCTAGTAGGTTTTTCAAGTTTATTTTCTATAATCTGATTTCTGCAGATTATGAAAACATTGCTGATATAACAGAATGTTTATTACTTCGTTCAACATATCTTGTTCTGATAAAGAACATTTACAAATTGTTTGTAAAGATTGAAGTATATGAGACGATATTTTGCCGCGCAACTCCGATTATTTAGCTAACCACATCCTGGAAGCTAATATCTTATCTGATACAACTCTTACGGCAATATGTCATTTCAAAATGATTATCTTCTATGCTTAATTTTCCCTGACTTACAATAAACGTGAATTTGAAATCTACGACAGATTTGTTAATGTCATAAATATGAAGTATATACTCAGACTGAATATAGCAGCTGAGGTTGACATTGGATTGAATGGCTTTGAGAAGCAGTAAAATAAAGTTGCGATTGGCAGAAAAAACGTACGTCCAACTGAGTCATCGTATGAAACTGTTCCTTGTTCCAGTACCCTAATCTTTGTGATAAAATGAAGATCTATGGAACTGTTTTTGTTATTCTTACTTTCTTCGTTATTACTTTTGAACATTTATCTAATCCGAAATCAATAGCGATGATCACTGAAACATTTTATAGTATTGAATTTTCAACTCATTATCATCAGAATTTGATACAATCCATGTTAAAAATTCTATTAAGCACTTTAGTTTATACTTTGTATCCATAGGTATTACAACAGACAATTAATGTGCAACTTGTCACTGAAATGTTCTTCTTCATATATTCAATCAATTGGAAGGTACAGGACTTTGGTGTTATTTAGGTATAATGAAGTTTTCCAACATTCCATCTTATATTCAAGGAAATTTACTATCTCCGAGAAGATATTCTACATTACCAAAGCCTTAAAGATCTAAGTCATTGCGTTAATCTATTGAAATTCTGTTGAATTTCCTCCCAATTTTCCTGCAATTTTCCAGGATCAGTTTACTTATTTGCAATTTCAACTTAGCAGGTCAGCTGCAGTCACTCACTCACCGACATAATGTGGTTTCTCTTTATCTCTTCTCTAAATACTTTAACGGCTCCAATGAACGTAGCTCATTGGTGCCCCCTACGTTTGAATTTACGCGAGCTACTTTACTAACAACTAGGCCCCACCCTTTTACAGTTACAGTAAAATGTAACCGCAGCTTCTAAACAGCTTTTTTACTCGCACTTTCCGCCGGTGGTATTCCCTTCCGTATACTTGCTTTCCTGACAGCTACGGCCTCAAAGAATTTAAATTTAAGTCCAATAGTCATCTACTATCTCACTTACTCGCATCCTTTGTATTATTCTCTTTTTTCCTTCTATTACCCTATTCCTGACATACCCTGTAACATGTTCCTCGTTCTCACCTCTTTTTTCTATGTAACTCTCTGCGCACCAGTGGCAGTAAAACTGCCTTGTTTAAGATGAAATGCTTAAAAAAATGTTTGAATTTTGCGAATATGAAATGTTCGACATCTCGTCTGTTTCAGTGTAAGAACGTTGCTTTCATTGTGATAAGTTTAGGAACATTTTCTCATGGCAAACATAATCAATTTAGTTCGACAGAACTATTATTAGCTTATGATTATTTGGATCATCAGTTACACTCGTATTTGATAGGAGATATTTGATACATTCAGTGATTCATTCTGGAAATTCATTTGGATTAATAATTAGCATTGATAAAGCCTGTGTAATAGTTTTATGGATTGATAATAAACGGGAGAAAGAAAAGTTGGGTACATTTTCATTTTTTTGGAAGATTGTGATTTTCAGGATATTTTCGAGGTGCCCTATCCTTATTCTATTTATGCATTACATATTATTATATTTCTCTTACTTGTATAAATTTAACCTTCACTTATACTTGTTCTCGTTTATTTTTTAATCGTGTCACCCCAAGCAAGGCATTCCACTGACACTATAGCGCAGGGGATTACATAGAGCGATTGGGTATTGGAAATGTCAGAAGGAGGGTGGTAAACGATTTGGATGTACACAGGGAGAGAGTTGAAGAGAGTGAGTGTGAGTTAGTGTGTTAGGAGGTGTCTATTGGCCTTACATTTAAACTCCTGTAGTTTGTAGCCGTCGGGAAAGCAAGCAGGCGGTAGGGATTTCCATAGGCGGGAAGTCCGAAGAAAGAAGCTGTTGGAGTAGAAATTGCGGTTATATATAATTGGTTTCACTGTAAAAGGGTGGGACCTAGTTGCCAATCTAGTATCTCGTGCAAATTCACATCTAGGCGGCACCAGTGATTTAAGTTCGTCAGAGCAGAAGCCATGAAAGTATTTATAGAAGAGGCACAGGGAAGCCACGTCTAGCCGGTGAGAGAGAAACTGCAAGCGGTTAGCTAAGTCGGTATCAATAACATTACAGATTCTTCGCGGTATTTTGTCAAGAACCCCGAGGAGAATAGCAGGGGCACCCGACCAGATGTGGCAGCAGTACTCAATACACTGGCGGATGGTGGATTTATATAATTGCAGGATAGATTCAGGCGGAAATAATTTCCGGGCCCTGCACAGAGAGCCGACTTTCATAGCTGCGGATTTAACAATGGATTCGACGTAGTCATTCCACTTGAGGTCCGCTGAGAGTGTCAGACCAAGCAGGCGTAATGATTTACTCTGTGGGAGGCAAGCCTGTTCCATGCTAAGAGGTGCGGTTGTCTGTGGTGTTTAATTGACAGCAGCTTCGTTTTGGAAAAATTGAATTTTACGAGCCATTTCTTACCCCAATCCACCAGAGATTGAAGATCCTTCTCAAGCTCGGCAGAAAGGTTCGCCTTGTGACTAACACCAGATTTTTGATCGAGGCGAGAGTAAACTGTGGTATCATCGGCGTACATGCCGACTTGTGATCTTATGGCGTCGGGAAGATCATTGATATAGATTAGAAATATTAGAAAAAAGAGCGTAAGACCTAGGATAGAGCCCTGGGGTACACCCGCGTTTGTAGGGTAGTTCTGAGAGGCATATCCATTTAACGCCACCTTCAGTGTGCGGTTAGAGAGAAATGACCGGATTAAGTCCAACAAAAGTCCAATTATGCCATAGCTTCGCAGTTTCCGTAGAAAGCCGGCATGTTTTAGAGATATCCAAGGCGACGGTTCTTGTCATTCTTGTCGAGAGCCTGGTATTTATACTTGGTGATGGACTTTAGCATATCAGCAGTAGACCTGGTGAAGCGGAAGCCATACTCATTGTCCGCGAGGAGCCTCTGGGCTGTGAGATGCTGAACGACATCGGCATTGATAATGGTTCGAACACTTTGCCGAAGATCGAAAAATCAATTCTGCATTAGGTTCATGTCAATTGCCGTTACTTCAAATAATCTCCTGGACGTTTTGCTCTTCTTCAGTAGATGCTTGGATTTTAAATTATTATTATTACTTTTCTAATTACTCAAGATGTGAGTTTGTGGTGCAGTGAATATCGGCTCGGAACGAGAAGTCGGAGAGCCGAGTTCGAATTCCAGTTGAATTCGTTGCATTCACTTACGCGCAAATAAAATTGGAAAGCTATTAATCTATCTCCTCCATCCTATTAAGGGTTAAATAACAGGACAGATTGGGATCTATAGCCTTGGCTGGCAACCGGTCTACCACAGAAAGCAATGGCAACCTATTGCGGGATAATCTTCTGCCCAGTCAATCATGTCTCTTTCAAAACTTGATCGCCCAAGCGTGTATCACGTATGGCAATTAACTGACTGAATTACCCACTAAAATTACTTGAGGTATATATGGAATACGCAGTTTTGTCAATAAAATTACAGATCGTCTGATTTCATTTTCTTTAATTGCATTTTCTCTTTATGTATTTTCTTTACGCGTGAAATTTCATTTACTGCATTTAATCTTCTTGCTTTTCCATGTTGAAATATTTGAATTTCTTGAAATCACATTAAGTGGCAATAACTCGCATCTGATCTCCGTAATATCTCGCTTTAATATTGACTACCTTGTGGGCTGTTTTTGTCTGCTTTTTACTCTTTATATTGAGTTTTAAGTTTCTCGTTAACTACTAAAAGCGTTGTGTATATGACATTATTTCCTCCTGTGCTGTTTCCGCGTGTCCATCTGTCAGAAATTTTGCAATGCCGTGTTATATTTTTGCGCAGTATGTTTATTGAACTTTTTCATCATTGTTCTTGGAAGGAGGGTCTATTTTTGACATTTCTGTGTGAGTTTCTTAGATGATTATGATGCTGTTTTTACCGTCAACGACGTCAAATTTGTTATTTTCAAAACATGATGCACGAAAGTTTTTTAATCATCTTTACCAGAAATAGAATCAGTATCACTACAATTGGTTATGTTGCAGATAGGTTCTTCAGTTTAATTTGTTGTGAAATCATTATTTCTTATTTCATTTATTTTTCTTTGTATATCCTCATCTAGGATGTGCCTTGTGGTTCAGTGGATATCGGCTAGGAACGAGAAACCGGGGAGCCGAGTTCCAATTCCAGTTGAATCTATTGTATTCATTTACGCGCAAATACCCTTGGGAAAGGTATTAATCCGTCTCTTCCTTCCAGTTATGGGTTAAATAGCAGAACAGATTGGGTTCTATAGCATTGGTCGGCAACCAGTCTACCGCAGAAAGCAATGGCAACCTACTGCGGGATAATCTTCTGCCCAGTCAGTCATGTCTCTTTCGAGACATGATCGCCCAAGCGTGTATCACGTATGGCACTTAACTGACATATATCCTCATCTGGCATAATTACTAGTTCCTCTCTTGCTTTTTTTTGTTGTTGTTTGTCTCATCCATTTCTTTAATTGAGAGTTGTTTTATATATCGCAAGATATGACTGGATATTGGCAAAAATATGTTTGTCGAGACAGAGTCTTTTTTTCAGATTTTCTATATCTCAAAATGTTAAGTATGCCTCGTCCGTGATATACTTTTGTAGATTTTGAAGTGAAGTGAAAATATGCAATGACTTTTTTATACTATTTACCATCCCTTTTAGCTTGCTTTCTTTTAATAAATTGATTTAGCATTAAGTCAACAGAGAAAATGTTGGATTTAATCTTCTTTTGGTGACCAGCCATCTCGTTATGAATGAAAGAGTTTGTTTGAAGGATATATTTTTCTACGCTAGACTTTTTCTTTGATGGTCGCGAACATTGTTTACTTTGGAAACGACCAATCCGGTACTAATTTTGTTTGAGATTCGTATTTTTTTTTTTTTGCATTTTTAACCTTAACTACCAAGGGTTAATTTTGTTCCAAATACCATCACTAGGAAGATTGACGTCAAAAGCTGAAGAGCTTGTCCTACCCATGAGACACGAAATTTTCCCGCCTGATAGCGCTGATATTTCAAGGCCACAGGGCTTTTTATTTGTTTATATATATTTTTTATTATTATTTAATTATAGATATTATTATTATATTAATTGATTAAATATTATTAGCATTGTTGGTGTTATTTAGTTTTTATTTCATTGTTTGCTTGTATATAAATTGTGGCATCCGACGGTCTCGAGAGACCGTAGATATGCGTTCAAAATGTTATTCTTCAGCGGGTAGGGGGCGGCGCAGCATCTGATATTCCTGTACAGGCCCACATGGGAGTGACAGTGCTGTAGCAGTTGACAGAATGATGCTAAACATAAAACCGTGCTATCTTAGGGACTTCAGCTATAGATTGTCCAAAAGATTTACCCACGAAACATCTGCCATGACTAGATATAGCTGCAATGCAGCAGAAGTTTAAAGTCAGTTTTCCTTCAATAAGATTGACGACCTACAGAGCCTAGGAATTTCATTTCATTTACCGTATATATATATATATATATATATATATATATATATGTGTGTGTGTGTGTGTGTATACAAGTATTAAATAAAATTATATTATAGAACGTTTAAATATTGTTCATTTGCAAACGAGTTATTAAGCGACTTACGTTTCGACCACTTCACGTCGGCTGGCGATTTGCAATAACTGATTTTACAGTTTACCTTTTTCAAAGAACGCACAAACAACGGTGGATTTATTGAATGCTATCGTTACGGGGAATATTTGACCCAGCAACTTTTTAAAATTACAACAAATCTTAACATTTTCATGAATGGTTGTCTGAATCTAATAGGTCTTTTATTTCATGGTCATAATTTTCTTTGCTTTCATTCAATAATTAATTTTTTTATGTTGGGATAGCATAATCGCTGAATCTTCTTTCTGGCAGAGTCTACATATTCTGCAACGGGTTTAAGGCTTGGATGTTTTCACTATAATCCGTGAAATACCTGGGTCCTCCGATATTTTAATTTCAATTTCCACACGTGGCCAGGCAATTTTGTAAAAGTTTTCTATTTTAAATATAGACCTGTGATTTCACCACTTATTCTTAAAGTGTCTTTTGCGGATCACAAATATATATATATATATATATATATATATATATATATAAGATCGCAAATATGTATATATATATATATATATATATATATATATATATATATACACTCCCGATCAAAAATTTAAGACCAGTTAAAATCGTTAAAAATAATTTTTTTTTACAGATACATTTTAAACTCATCCCACTTACTATACCAATATTATAATCTAAAAGTTATTGAAACAAAAAGCTACATTCCAAACATTTTATTTTGAAATTTACATTTTTATAAAATGAGGCGATTTACACATGATCAAAATTATAAGACTAGAGACAAAAATTTTACGAAATTGTACAAAAAGTGTATGAAAACATTCAACAACCAAATTTAATAATGAGGTCATCAAAAGCAGTGGAGGTAGCCACTGCTTTTGATGACCTCATAACTTCTGTCGGGCATGCTAGAAATAAGCGTTTGCATTAAGATGCAGAGGATGTTACTCTAACTTCTGAAGGTGGCTTCACGAAGTTCCATTAGGGACACTCCACCACTATGATGTGCGGAGAACATTTCAGGAGGCATGTTTTTGTTATACCAATGTCGTTGGAAGCCATCAGGACCATCGGGATTGAATTTTTTCTCATCAGAAAACCGGACTTTATTCCACTTCTCAACGTCCCATCTTTGGTATTCATGACCAAACTATAAGCGGTCTACCTTGTGACGTGGAAGCAGCCAAGAAATTTGTTTACTCTTTTTATTTACAATGCCTTTATGTCTTACGTGTTGGCTGATGGTTACAGGACTGCAATCAGCATCTGTGACTGCCTTAATTTGACTAGAAGAAAGTCCTCCGTCTGTCAAAACAACACGTCTTATTCTCCTACGCAATGCAGGAGAATTTTTTCGGCCTACCAGAGGATTTTGCTTTTCCATAATTCTCACTGTTCTTTAGAAAGTTGCAAATCACAGTTTTACTGCGGTTTACCTTAGCTGCAATCGACGCTGTGACAAACCTTGCATATAGAATTTTAGAATTCGAGAACGCTCAACTTCTTTTAGGCATGGTAACACATTTACGCAGTGATTGCTAATCTCTAACTGAACTAAAAACATTGGAATTACCATAGATCTAACAATTTATACCCCTGGACTTATAATTTTGATCATGTGTAAATTGCCGCATTTTATAAAAATGTAAATTGCTAAATAAGATGATCGGAATGTACCTTTTTGTTTCCATAAACTTTTAGATTGTAGTATTGGTAACCTTAAGTGGGAGAAGTTTAAAATCTACCCTTAAAAAATTCCTTTTTAAAGATTTTTAACTGGTCTTAAATTTTTGATCAGGAATGTATATGTATATAAGATCACAAATATATATATATATATATATATATATATATATATATATATATTTTTTTTTTCTGAATATATGCTGTTAAATATAGGAGACAATGAATGCCTATTATGTTTTATCATGAGCCATTCTAAACGTCGTATTTTGGCTTTAATTTCAGTTGAAAATAAAGACAAAAATTCTCCAACATTTGGATAAATCTTTATTAATTTGGTTCTAAGCTTTCGGCTCACATGAGCCATCTTCAGAGAGCTTATTAAAACGGTAACACAATAACATCCACCTTCGCCGAAAGGTGGATGTTATTGTGTTTATGTCAACACAATGTTTATGTCAACACAATGTTTATGTCAGCACAAATTTGTGTTGACATAAAACCTCGCTTTTATATATATATATATATATATAAATGATTCCAAATAATATAGTCATCCGCAGACAGATCTATTTCGCTGTATCACAGCTCATCCCTATGATTAGATAGCCGATTGCTTTTTACCCAGGTTTGAAACCCGTCCGACTTGGCGTCAGTCGGCGATTCTACTTCTGAGCAACGGGTGCTCGCTAGAAGGAGGCAGACACTTTAGCGTGCATATTATCATTATACACGCCCAATAGCTGAGAGTATTCTAATTCATTGATGAATAAACAATGCTTAGATGCCATAGTAACTACATTTTTCAAAATCTATGATTCTTCCAGATTGCTCAATCAGGGTGTGAGGGCGTATATATTTTTATATATATATATATATATATATATATATATATATGATTTTATGATTTTAGAACAAGTACAAATTATCATCCACTACATAGTGTACATTTTGTTTCGACATGGAAAGGACAATATCTCATCCGCTATTGTGAAATGAAAATGGAAATTATTTATCTTATATTGGCGAATTATATGAGAGATAGGTTGGGTGGAAAATGGACATGCTGAAAATTTTTAGATAGATTTAACAATAGAGGATGAGGTATGGTCATTTACAGCCTTGATGGCGAGTCCTTTGGTTTTAACGAAAGTAAAAAGTAAGGAAATGTATATTGGTTGGAGGAGTAGGAGAGGGTTAGCTAAAAAGGGGATAGGAATTACTGTTTGGTAAACATATCTGTATTATTGAATTATACGACTATAAATATTATAGTATTTAAATTTGTTTTTTAGAATTAAACTATTTTATTGAATTTAACCTCAATTTTAAATATTGAAATTCTCTTTTTTTATATAAAATTTTAATTCGAAATTTTTTTTTATATAAAAGATTAAATGTGGATCAGAGTTTGTACTATGAAATAAAGGTAAAATTTGAGGGGTGTTGTTATTACTATAAAGGTTTATCGTTTCTAGAGATCTTAAATATAGCTATTGTAATTTTAGCATGATTGTAAAGTTATTCCCTTAATGTGTTTTGGGTTTACTGTGGTTTCATGCCTCTGGTTTAATAATCTCTATTTTAACTCGAGCACTCTTTTGAATTAATGTTTTGAATGTTGTTAATATTTTCTTCAATTTTTCAATTTTCAACTTGGATATATATATATATATATATATATATATATATATATATATATATATATGATTATTAATAAAAACTACAACTGCAGGGACAAAATTAAATACCCACTATCCGGACTAATACAAAAGAAGTCATTTAAAAAGCAAAGGTACATGACTTAAATGGTCAAAATAAAATACATTTGGGATCAACGAATGACATTTCCCACTATCCATTTGTTTAAAACAGTAAAGAACCGACAAATATGTACTCATTTTACATAGAAATATGCTTGGTATATTATGATCCGTCAGTTCCTTGCATTACCTTACTCGCAAATACCCTAAGAAAAGGTATTAATCTGTCTTTTCCCTCCAGTTATGGGTTAAATAACAAGACAGATTGGGTTTTATAGTTTTAGTCGGCAACTAGTCTACCGCAGAATGTAATGGCAACATATTGCGGGATAGTCTTCTGCCCAGTCAGTCATGTCTCTTTTGAGATATGATCGCTCATGCGTGTATCACATATGGAACTTAACTGGCTGAAAACTTTCCTCTGTGTCAACTTAACTTAATATTTAACTTAACAGACTGATATTGTTATCTCTATTTTCCAGAATAAAATTTAAATTTTATAAGCCGGTGGTTGCAGCTAATAATTTCAATCATTCTCTAGGAAACATTTTTAATCAAATCTAGTTATTATTATGTTGTCATTTTTCATCATACTTCGTTTTCTGCTTTGGTCGCACTACCAACCAGGTCTGCGAGGAGACTTAAGGCAGGTCGTGTCGTGTTGTTATGGCCCCATGTCATGTTATTTCTATCTTCCCTATTATCTCTAGCCTTACATAGATAAAATTTTCCTTAGTGTATGGGCTGTACATAATAAGATAATGTTTTGTATATCTCTTAAGCTAGGGTGTCCAGGGATTCTTTCAATGTGTAGTTTTGTTCCATTTTTTATCATTCAAAGTGCACCTACTATCACTGGCACGACTCTTGGTTTCGATTTTCACATTTTTTCTATTTCAATTTCCAGGTTTTTATATTTTGACAGTTTTTCAAATTCCTTGGTTGCTATGTTACAATCCGCTGGACAAACCATATCAATTAATATACAAGATTTTTCTTTCTGCTATTTAACAATAATGTCCGGCCTATTTGCTTTAATTTTTTTGACTGTGTAGATGGTGTAATCCCATAGAATGGTGACATCTTCTGTTTCTGTAACCGGTGCTGGTTAATGTTCATATCGGTGTTTGTTTACAGATTTTCAATAGAGTTTGCACATTGTCCCATGTAAATATTGTCCCAATCTATCGTGACGATTTTCATATTCGTTTGGAACAAGTACAGAAAAACCTGAGATTAGATGGTTTATTGTTTCTTGCTGTTTATTACAGAACCTGCATTTTGGATCCACATTATTATGTATAATATTTGCCTGAAAGTTTCTATTGAAAAGACTTTAGTCTTGCGCTGCAAAATAAAGCCTTCAGTCTCGGACTTTAATCCAGATGCACGTAACCATCGATGAGTATTAACTTTATCAACAATGGATTTATTGGCACGTTCTGGATATTGGCCATGCAGATGTTTTTCTTGTTTCATCTGTTCAAGAGCTTTCTCTTTGGCTTTCATTTACATATATTTTGCCGCAATAGTTTGTTCTTGGCTTCACGTTTGCTTTTTTACAGAATCTACTAAATGTAAATCTTGCTTTTAATTACTGCTTTCTTTTATTATTGAATATGATTATTATTATTAAATAGTTTGATTAATAATCTCATATTATTTTCTATAGGTTTGTCTTTTATTTTACCTTAATATTTAATTTCGTATCTCTTCATGATCAATAAAATACTAGATTGACAAAAGATAATTATAAAAAAGGGGGATATCTATCTCTCAATTATTTTAAACGCATGATCTCCGTATTCTTAGCCTAAGATTTAAGATAGTAGTCCCAATATAGGACCCAAAAAAGAAGCAATGTATGAGCACTATAATGAGCTAATAATGTGGATCTTATAGTTGTAAACGGCAACAGCAGTATAGTGTGAGAAATATCCACGAAAAGATTAAAAATGAAAGACACTTTCTGTTTAATGTCGATTATTGCTGTAGATTCTGTTTCTCTGAGATATTCCGTTATTCTTTTCTACCTCTTTGTTGTATTTACAATTTTTCTGGGATCTGAAT
Organism: Ascarosepion bandense; assembly: GCA_037127315.1. Classification (NCBI taxonomy): domain Eukaryota; kingdom Metazoa; phylum Mollusca; class Cephalopoda; order Sepiida; family Sepiidae; genus Ascarosepion; species Ascarosepion bandense. Next base: position 1,954,421 of record JBBBDQ010001214.1, on the reverse strand, counting down.
CCCTATCTTTGTGAGAGATCTGTCTTTATAACTCACAACGCTTATTATATATTAAATGCTATGGAACAAGAAAAACAGAGAACTGCTCGAACTTGACCACGACGAACACCTTCAACCGGCTGAGGATCCAGGTATCTGCACAAGTTAAATGACCCTGGCTTGTCGTAGATAGTACTTGATATCTGGGTTGATATAGAGCATTGATAGGATTAATTCTAAAAAATTGTCACTTTTCTGAAAAGGGTCATGTTCACTTCGATGTTTTGTGAGGACATTTCTTATGGAGTCGTTACTCGTAACTCGTTTCTCGATAATTTTCTCGAGGAAGGCAAATAAATGTATTGAAAGTAGAATTAAAAATAATCAATGAAGGATGTAGCATTTATAACCGTCTTTCAGACAAAGGCAAATAACGCTCAGTTTAAATTTAAAAGATAATGTTTTTGCTAATATTTTGATAGTATTTAAAACATCGTTAGATTTATTGAAATAATAAAACTTTGATATATACCTATTTTATATAATAATAATTGAATATAAATTTGGATTTAATAGAGATTGTAACAGTCTATAATAAAAATATGAAAATGATTATGAAAGCAAAGTATCTAAAGATATCAGGCTTTGTAGAAGGAAAATAAACTAAAATCATAGGGCTCAGTATGAAATATAATTGAGTTCATTTTTGTACATGTAAAAGTTTCTCTTGACATATAATTTCAACTTGGTCAGATTCTCATTCTTTTTATTTTGTTGTTCTCTGTCGTACTTGCTGTATAAGTAGGTAAATTTGCAATAAACTATTAAGAATTTACTATTGCCGTAATAATTACAAGAGCACAAAGCAGAAGATTATTTCAATTTGGTCTATGATATTCAATTCCTTAACCGTTAGAACCACAAGAATCTGATAACGCCATTGAATAACTTAATTTCAATTTCGGTGAAATTTCTTCGGCAATAAAGAAAAAATTAACTAATCAGTTAAAAAAGTGAAACTTTGCAAACTGAGATATTTTAATTACCATATGTTACGGCAATTAAGCTAACTTAATATTCAATCGTTGTTAATTTGTAAGGTATCACTGGCTAAATTTGATTTAAACTTTCAAAATAGTAATTTACATGAAATATAATCAAATGAAATGAGATATTTTGCTAGTGTGAAACATTTCATAAATTAAATAGATTAAAAATAATTTGAGAACAATTATTTAGGATTTTGATTATAAATTTTATAAGTCTCTAAGGAACAGATTATTTTTAACAAAATATTGTTGCGTATATTTAGAATATAGAAGGCATAATTATTTGCTCATCCTCCAAAAATTAAGTTGTAGAATAAATCTTCTGTCATGTGATGTGACCTTCAAAGACATAGGTAAACTTAACTCTCAATATATTCATGTCATTTGTTACTTTAATTAGAAAGGTAAAGATTTCATCAAGAATGAAGTTAAAGAAAGCGAGTTGAAAAGATAAAAATAAATTTGAAAAAGAGAGAATGTATGAAAGTTATCAAAAGAAAAGGGCTATCGAGCAAAATAAAAATCTGAGGTAACGAAATCAAACAAAACAACACTTTACGTATCTAGGAAATGTTTATACAGAAAATCAAATGTGCAGTAATTACATCTGAAGGCACATTGTGCTAATGAAAAATGGCTTTGAAACAATAAACAAAGTTATAAGAAACTGATAGATATTAGAAACGAAGAAAAGAGTAATGAATTGTTATTTAATACCAGTCCTCCTATGAGGTGGCGATTGTGTAAATCTGAGAAGGTCCGTTATTTTTCTGAGGCGGAGAGGAGCAAATTCAAGCAGAGTTTTCAGTTATATACTACACCAATATCACATACATAAATTTGTATGTTACTTCACTAAATTCAACGTAATAATTTTTCATTCATATTGGAGTTCTTAGAAAGTGCGTTCTGGACCAGTGCATATCGGCTCGGAACTAAAAATTGGAGAACCATGTTCACATTTCAATTGAATTCGTTCCATAATGCGCAAATACCCTTGAAAAAGGTATGAATCAGTTACGTCTCCATTCAGTTACCGGTTAAATAGCAGGGCAGGTTGGGTTCCATAGCCTCAGCTGGCTACCAGTCTACCGCAGAAAGTAATGGTAACCTACTCCGGTATAATATACTGACTAGTCAGTCATGTCTTTTCCGAGTCGTGATCGCCTAATAATGTATCACTTATGGCACTTCACTAACTGACTGAGTGAAGTTCTAATCTATTCTTGCTCTCTTTTCTACTCACAAGATTTTTGAAACCTATAAAAGTGTGGTGAGGCAAGGACCCTGATGCTCCTCACTCCGTAGAATCGGCACTGCTTTTATATGACAGTGAATACTGGACAATAAACTTACAGGTAAAATGTTACAGCAACAATAATGTGGTACGACAGAAGATATCTATCGTGGGAATAAAATGAACCGAATATACAGCCAACGATTAAGCTTAAGAGAAAATAGAAACTAAAAATACATTTATATTTTACACTAAGAAAATACTATTTCAATATCTCCTTATCTAACAAGAAAAGAGACATGGGTTAATGTGATACACGCAGCACAGACTGACGTCAAGACAAACAGAGGAATGCAGCCTATACACTGCAAAGTGAGACTGGTTAAAAGTGTCGCCTGAACGATATTTAGAAGAAATAACAGCAAGAAAAATATATTAAAAGTTAGAAAGTAGGTAAATTTTGGAGAAACATCATCAGCGACAACCTCAAGAGAAAATTTGCTTAGATTTCCTTTTGATATTATACCATCCCATTTTGTTCGTATTTTGGCAAACGTGCGCACAAATTCGTAAGGTATATTGTTCGATGTTTCCATCTGCTTCTACAGTCTGCGATAGGTAAACTGTCACCATTTTATACTGTCAATTTCGCACATGTGGGTTGTTTGTTTTTTCTGTTTTGTTAACGGCTCAAAACAGGAATGAAAATTGAGCACCATCTGTGAGAAACAGAGCACCATGACTCAATTCAAAAAGCATGATATTTGGAACCAGCATGATTTTCTACTAGGCATCCGCGCTGGAAGATTCTGTACAAATAGTTCAGAGTGTTTGCGTGTCAGTTTGAGGACAGTGCAGTAGATTAGGTAAAAGTTCGATGAATCTAATGGTGTTTATGAAGGTGTTTGGAGTTATCCCTAGTGATAGCAGTGTTATTCCCCTATTCATCTTCCCAAAAGGGAATCAGAATTAACGTGGAGGCCATCATAGAGTTTCTTGAGGATGTAGTTCTGTTCTGGGTTGAGGGTGGTTGCTGGAAGTCACGATGTTTAAGAACAGGACTCTGCACCTTGTCACACAAACAGGGGAACTTAGTCACGACTGTCAAACAATTTCAGCAACTAAAGCATCTCTTATATCTGATAACGTAAATTCCCAGACTGCAACTGACATGTTTATTATGTGGGGAGCAGTTAAGCGAGAGAGCAACAAAATGGTTCTTAACACCAATGATAAACTGAAGGTATGGATTATGGCGGAATTCACTGATTTAAACAATAACACCGCCCTAGAGTTTTAAAAGAGACTCTGATGTCTTCAGGAGGCCGTTGTGAGAGGCCAATGGCGATTTGACTGAGTAAATTTATGTTTTACTATTGGAAGCTATTTTTGTGTAAATTTGGTAAATATATCTGTTCAAATGAGATGTCTGTATCATTTTTATTTTTGCGACATTTATACGACAATTCATTTATGCACATTGTATTGCTTTCATCATACCGTGTAAGTTCTCAGTTCTCAAGTGTCAATTTTATCTGTATGGTGCGTTTTAGTAATCTCAACATATCTTTCGGATTGTAAGTATTAGTGACCCTTCATATGCTAGGTCCATTAAATTTTCCACGCTGCTTGAATAGTTGAAAATACTGATTGGAAGAACTACATCTTTTCATCTTCAAGCCACTTATAATATAGTGCTGTTAAATGTTATTTTATTTGAAACATTTTTTAAAATTTATTTATCATATCTAAATTGTTTTCATTGAGTGGAGTTTAAGAATTGACATTATCCTAAACTTCAGAAGTTTAACTGATTAAAATCCATTATAAAATTAGCTGGAAGATGGCTGGTCGTTTTAATTTTCTGGTTGTAACAACAAAAATATACTTTTATTTTTATTATAAACGAGAATGAAATCAACAGTTAATATTTCTAATTCACCATATTCATTAGTAATAATATTTGACAAGTATATTTTAGGAAATTAATAGTTTCTAAAATATCATTTTATAAAATTATATATTTTTATAAAGTACAAAATATTTTATGAAAAAAAAGTAATTTTTTGTAAAGTATCGCGAATTTTTTCTAACATCCGACATATTTTCAAACATCTTTTATTTATAAATATCGTATTTATAAATACTTGGAAGGTAAGGAACATTTTCCTAAAACATAAATAAAATTGAAAGACTTTATGCACTATTTCAGTTGTAAGACAAATGTTTCCTAGCTATATTTGCCAAAGTATCAAAACAGTATTTCTTTTTTTAAATTTAAACAACAGTGGAAAAAAGTAATAATAATTATGGTAAAGTCAGACTATTCCGTGTTTTTTTTTTGTTATTTCCCACAGCAACTAAATTATCTGAACTCTGTAACGTTGTTATTTTCTTCCTTCTAAAACAGCCGCGGCGGCAAATTTGGTGTCTCCGAAAGACTCTAGCTAAACTAATACAATTTTCTCGAGAACAAAATGCGTTTATGCTAACTTTTTTTTAAATTTTTGGCATCGCAAATTTATGCCGTTTATTTTTCTTAAATATATATATATATATATATATATATATATATATATATATAAAAGTGCATATTTGTATAAGGTGGGGGTAATATCAACAACACGGACAAATACGTAACATGGTATATATATACATATACATATATATATATATATATATATATATATATATATATATATATAATTTCTTCTGATTTTAGATATTTGAAAACTGATAGACAAAAAAATTTTTGATCGATCGTAAAAAACTTTATATTTAATTATTGAAAAACTTTACACTATACTAAAATCGATATATTTTCTGCATTTCATTATGAGAAAGCTATTTAAAATAGGTTTTCAGTTGTTAACTGAATATTCGTTAATTCGATATGCATTAACTGAAGGCATCATATTGGCTAGTAAATTCAATTATAAAATACAAATTTTGAATTAAGGAAGGTGGTAAAACAATGATCCATGACTTCTATAAAAGTTACAGGATAAAATATTTTCTCTTGATGAGAACTATATAACACATTTGTCAGTATATCTTTATCCCAGATTTATTTTACTTATATAAGTGATTTTTCACGTGTTTATAATTTTACAGGTGTTTAATATATCTTATATCAGCTTAATCTATTTCTCAAAATATAATCAATAGTTAACCTAAATGGTTTTTCTTTTGATTATTGATTTTTGTTGCAACTACTACAAAATAATTTACATCAACTGTATTCACCCAGAACCATGCTAATAGCTTGATAGTAAAATTTCAGATTCAACTGTTTTCTGCGAATTGATTTCAATGACAATTTTCATAACTAATCTGCACAATATGGTAATACCATTCCTTGTTCTGTGTAACATCTTTTTGGAATTCAAAAGTTTCGACAAAATCCCGCTTAATAACATCTGTCCTTTTTTAAAATCAATGGAAATTTGAAAAGGCCTCAACGATAAAAAAACATGTCTGTCATCATCAAGAAAAATACTACATAAATGTAGCTCTATTCATGTAATTGAGGAGAAGTTAGGTCATAGTGTGAGTAGGATTAGACGATAGTCGACAGACTTTTCCCAAAGGAAGAAACGATCTGATTTTAAGACCTCCAAGACTACGACAGCTACGTATTTAAAGAAAATCCTTCAGACACGAGATTTGTTCTATTCACTGATGAGTCAAGGCTGACCTTTGACGGATCTGACGGTTGAGCCGATGCTTGGGTATATTTAAGATATGAGTATCACCAACATCTACGACGTCAACAACCGGGCTAAGTAGTCATGTTTTGGGCTAGCATCATTAGTGGACACATTTGTTTGCACAGTGAGAATGCCTGAATCGGTTTAAAGTGGCTGCAGACGCCCACTTCAGTCTCCCCAATGGAAATACACGGTCCCTGGCAAGATGATGTCACGCTCTCGTTTATAAAGACTCTATTTGTTATGCATGACTCGCCCCAGAGGCACCCATGCATTTCAATGTTTAAGTAGAACACGAATCCTAGCTGCGTCCATTCAACCATTAAAATCTTTATCCGATTACGCCCATTTTGTGTTGTTGATCTCGGATATTACCACTTGACGAGGCTGGTGTAGACATGCGAGGGATTGGTATTTGAAAAAAACTCCCACAGAATCTAGACCGCAACGACACTATGTAAATTCATATTTAGTCATATACATGGTGACCAAAAAACAAACAAACGGGAAGTTTCGAAGTGTGTATTGGTATATGTAACCAAGTGGCAGCACTGCGAAACAGTAGTCTCAAGAAGTAAACACTCTGCCATTTCAGTATCCATGGATCAAAATGTATTTCTATGCAAGTTATGGATGTCAGATCAGGCCCATTTTTATCTCGCATAGATCTACAGTTACTGGGCAGACACAACTTGTAAGAAAAGTTCATGAGCGCCCTTTGCACGCCAGAATGGTGACAATATGATGTGCTGTTTTATTACTTGGGATCATCGGACCTTTTTTTTTTTAAATGAACAGGGGCTCTCAGTAAATGTCACTGTCTTAACAGCAGATTTCTAGAATGCTTTCGTAAACTATCACTCCATCTACTGGACATATTTTTAAAAAACTGAAAATTCCATCATTTTTTCAGAAACGTCATGTTTTAAGGTTTAAATTACTTTGAATAAAATATTTTTCTTCTATCACTTTGGATTTTAATGGATTGTTAAATGTTCCCTTTATTTGTGTCACCCTGTATTTCGAATAATTACAAGATTACAAGCAAGTCAAAATAAATGACAGAAAGAAATGTCGGTTAGCTGGTATTTAAGTAAAATAATCGTGTTGTATTATTTCTACGGTATAATATACGCTTGGGCGATCATATGTCCAAAGAGACATGATTGACTTGATAGATGATTTTCGAGCAGTAAGTTTGCCATTACATTCTACGGCAGACAGGCTGCAAGCCAAGGCTATAGAGTCTAATCTATCCTGCTAAATAACACATAGCTGCAGTGTAAATCTGCCGTTTCACACATTTCCCAAGTGAATTTGTGTCTATGTAAATGCAGAGAATACAAATGGAATTCGAACTCGGCTCTCCGATTACTAATTCCCAGATGATATACATTGCACCACAACGCACATCAGTTGGTTGAATTTGGAATTTATCTTTTCTCCCTTATTCTTCTTCAAATTTCTCTTCAGCCTTGTAATATGGGAGTGTAGGGTCAAATTTCAAAACAACTCAGAAGTAATTTTATCAGGGTTAAGGATGATTTCACACTCAGCATCCTATTAGTTTTTCATCCACACGCTCTGGAGAGATCAATAGGTTTCTGGGTGATCATTACGTAAACTCCCTCAGTTATACGGATTGCTTGAGGTACTGCTTTATCGGTTAATATCTTGAACTAGAAATATCCCTTTTAATTTTAGATAGTTTGGTTATACAGTGCAGGTGCTCACTGGTCACATAAATTTCTACATTCTCTAGCTTCTTCTGGTGTTAACATCGTAAACTTCGTACGAACCAAATCCACAGCTATATTCAACCGCCTCAAATTGATATTTGTCAATTTGTGACCGGGGATACGAAATAGTTAATTTTATAATCTGATATATCTCAAACATATTTCCCCTGTCCAGTAACGTTATGAACACTACAATCTGTAATTCATTATCTTCCAACAAAGTTATCTAACCAAAGGCACTATAATATTTTCATATTTCTATTGTGTATATTCCCATTTTCTAGTAAGCTATTGAATTTTAGAGAGGCGCGTGGCCCTCCTGTTTCGAATGTCAGATATCATTATTATCAATGAAGCTGCCGAAATTGACAGATGAACTTCTTCGCCTCACATTACCGACTGAACACACATTATTTCTGTAATGAGATTCAGGTTTCCTGCAACTTTGAATCTTTTCTTGATGGGTAGCTACGGACATACGCTTCACACTTTCTTTCATTTTCTTTCAAGGTTTGGGACTGAGAAAAAGTTATCTCACAATTACTATCCAAGTTAGCTGACACTTAATTTTCCTCGAATTTAATTAATTTCTCTTCAGACTCCGAGAGTTTCAAACTACAACACAAGCCTTTGTCATTAGGGCTGTTTGAGATCCCTTTGGCCTAAATTTTGTCGTATTCTCTTCTCTCCTGGAATTGAGGGAAAATTATTTCCTCTCTCTTCTCACACTTACCTGACTCATCTTTTACAGACTCCTTATCTGTCTTTAAAATAAATATTAGCCAAATAGGGTTACATTATTATACAAGGGGAAAAATTGAAGATATGTTCGCAAGCCTGTCTAAAACATTTTGTTCTTCATTGAAATAATATTAATGCCAGTTGACTTCAATTTACATTGAAATATATCGCATGTAAAATATCAAAGTTGCAGCTGAGGCAGGGAATCTCTCATTATTTCCGTCTGAAAAAAGGAGAGATTCCCTGTCTTTTGTTATACCTATTTACCCCAATCAAAGTAGAAATTTTACTGGTGCACTGGAAGTTACAAGTATCTAATAGCATGAGTAAAAATACACGTGTTTTGGGTTCCAGGGAGAAAGCTGGTCATATCATTTGCCATGAAAAATACTTGTAGAAAAGAGAAAGAGAAACCACATCAAGTCGGTGACGAAGGTGACAGAAGGTGGTCTTCCAAATCATGTCGATTATATTCCAGATCTTCCTTTGGATATTAGTGAAAACTTCAAGATGAATAGCACGATCACCCGATCATATATAGCAATAGTATATAATGCACCGACGGATAATAGATTTATAAATTAGCAAAATGGATACTGAAGAGATGCAGCAATAAATTTATTATAGTCATAATATTTGATGCCATTTGAGAGAGTGGGGCCAAGGAGGCGCAGTGCGTAGCACTCTAGGAGACAAGCATCATTTATTCTAAAGGTCGGGAATGAATAATTAATAGTGTTTTTGAACTGATCCATTGAAATGACGATCATGTTGTCAAATTATTCAGTATACGAATAAACCTCATGATATGATCATGGTTTTCTGTTTAACATATACTGAAGGTTTGTTTAATATGTATCATTATTTATTACCCTCTCAAAATTGATCAGATTTGCTGTTATCATTCAAAAGCTATTAGCGTGGTTCAACCCAAGAGTGACGGATCTGAAACACAAAATAAAGAAATTTACACAAAATAATTGAAATCTGACAATGATGTTAAAGAATATTGTGCACACAAGATGGAAATATTTGAAAAGAAGTCATGGTTACCTTTCATCTGACTGGAAATATTCATATGTAAATTGTTTCATTGGTATTGCAACAAACACAAATGAAACGAATATATAAACACATGGTTGAGACCAATTACCCACGAATTCCCCATCGAGCACTTTGAAGGTGAAATTTAACAGTTAGATCATCAAGAATGAGACAAGACGATAATTAAATTAACTAAAATTTTAGTAATAACAGAAAGAAAGTGAGCTACATAACCAAGGTTTACAAATACGATCAGAATAAATCCCAGTTACATCATTAACCAATGTTCAAAGAATAAATATAGTAAATTAATTTATGGAGTTTTAATATCTCCATGAAATCGTAAATGCATTAAATAAGTTATTAATACATAGATTTAGGCTGAAAAACCTAGAGGTAGGGTATAAACAGATTTATCTATTTACGACATCTCGTATTTTCCTTTCTCCAATTCTTTCAGATCTTTATATTTTTCTCATTTTTTCAATTTACTTTTATTTTCTTATAATTTATTGCTTATGGTCTTATCCGGGAGCTCCAAATCCTTTCCTATGGAGTCTATTCAGGAATCCATCTGTGATTTTTTTCTTGTATAGATGATTTTTCTTCTTCTCGGATTTGTCGTCTCCGGATTTGAATTCGGCAGACAGAATTGAATTGAACTTGATTCAGTTGTCATGCGCGGAGTGTATATGACTTTTCCGATCTTGTCATGGATTAGCCCTATTATGACCGGGATGCCTCATATTTCTGTTTTCTGTTTCTGCCAGATATTTATTTGTTTGGCCATTACGACGTCTGCACGGATTCTATGCATTTCCTCTCTCGTAGGCGCTTTTCTTGGCCGTCATAATTCTGCCTTTGATTGGCTGTTGTCGTCCCTTCGGAGCTACTCAAAATCTGTTAGCCTTCTGTTCATTTTCATCAGTTTCTCCCAGTTGTTGCTGTTTGTCACATTTATGAGCTGTAATTAATACGTTTGTCCATTGCCGCTTTGAGAAAGAAAGGGTGATCGTGACATTTTACAATGCAAAAAAAGGTCGTTTGTCATCATCCTATATGTAACATTTTTTTATATAAGCATTTACATTATATATATAAAATCTGCATCCTCCTACCGAGCGCCCATATCTCAGAGGTAGAATCACCGATTGACGTAACTAATTATTCTAGAAAGCTAAAAAAAGTTCCAGAAATTTTATTCAACAACAGAAAAGGATTCGTTAGCACTAACATTAAGTCTAAAGCATTTTGAAATCTATATTTTCATCATCTCTTTACACTCTATTTGCATGCGAACCACAAACCACTACTGTTTTTAAATAGAATGAAAATAAAAAAATATACGTTTCCAAAACTAGAGTATGATGTTGCCATAGCATAACCTTGAAATCAAACATGTTAAGGAGTTGTAAAATCTACTAGTAGAGGCATTGTCGCGAGGTTGAATGAACAACTATAATCATAATATATATATATATATATATATATATATACATATATATATATACATATATATATATATATATATTGTCACAATATATATATATATATATATATATATATATATATATCATAATAACAATAATACATAATTTTTTCAAATTAATATTTCATTTTATTTTTGTTATATGTTTCAATATTTACGGTAATTATTAATGGTTTAACGTACGCGAAGTTATTTATGTTATTGAAATACGTATGTATTATTATATTTATATAACCATATAAATGTATTATGATTTCTCAGTAAGTAAGTAAGTAAGTAAGTAAGGTGGCTATATCTGCAAAATTAGCAAAGTATCTCCTGTAGTAACAAGCCATTCTTGAAAACCTTCTCAGACCTCTAACTTCTCTGCAAACTAGATATTTCAATAGAGAAAATGATGTAACTCTATTTTTGTCTGACTTCATCATGATCCACTCAATTTGTCAAGTATTTCACTCCAGCAAAGCAGAAATCTCATTTCGCTTAATGTATTGTCAATTAGGCTTCTTGGTGCCTATGAAAGACTTTCTGGATTGTATCACAATGTTCTTCCAATTTACCATCGTATATTTCAACATCGTCGATATTTGTATACTTGCCAAGGATACTGCTAAACCTTGATTTAATATTCTCACAAAAGTTTATTGGGAATTCAGCAATCCAAAAGGTATAACGTAGTATTGGTTTGCTTCTTCTGGGGTCAACAAATGCGTATGTTTCTTCAGCTTTCTCGGCTGATATCTATCTCTTAAGCAATCACACTTAGCGATGTAATTTGTTCGGCGAATTCTATCAAAAAATGCTCCATCCATAAAATGAGGTAGGTGTCAACTTTAGTAATAGCATTCAATCGGAAATAAGACCCTAGAAAACAAATGTGGTTTATTTACAAGGACACATGGAGAAGCTCACTCATTCTAGCTGGGCTCTATAATTCCATTATTAAGTAAATAGTCTATGTAATTTCTTAGAACCTCAAGTTTCCTCATATTTTAGCGATACGGATTTTGGTTGATAGCTATGTGAACGTTCATTATGATATGAAGCACCGCCGCATTTATGCATATGAATCCCAGTACTTATATTTTATTAACAGGGATTTTAAATCAATCTTTTATAGGATGGTGCAAAATCTTATCGTCAATATCTTTTAGTATGAATCAATTTTTCCGTCTGATTAGCAGGTCTTTCTCCATGAACGGGCAGCTTTCTGAATCTTTCGATCTGGACGGTTAATTGTGGCACTGGGCCGCCATAACTACCTGTTCTTTAGTCCATCTAAGATACTTTTAAGCATAGTTATGTCATATGTGTATGTTCTTTCTTCGTTTGTTAGTGTTCACTAAGTAATTTAATATGAGTCTTGATAAATGGCTCTAAAGAAGTAATAATACCTGATCATTGTATCCCGCTTTAAATTATCACTTTGCTGTCTACTTATCGTATATCTCTTACATTTTCTTCTGGTTATTCTCGGAATATGTATGTGCGTCCCAGCCAACGTATCTCTTATTTTAACACGTAATACGTCATAATATTTGGTAAGGTTTTGTCATCCGCCCATCGGACCATTTATTGATTTACAGCGGTTCTAATACGGGATATCTGAACATGATTTCGAAGGGACTAAGTCCTGATAATTATTTATTGACACGCAAGCTGCAAAAAATACGAAAAAAAAAAACCCAGAAAAAACAAATAGTATGATCTGATATCATTCGTGCTGTTGCTCGATACAAGTGGCTCTTAACATAGGTTCGAGCATAGCATTGAATCGTCCCAATGCTCCCTTACACTAGATGGTAAATATTCGATCGAAGACGCTGATTATTCTATTGAAATGTCACTTGTTGGGAGATTTTCGACATATATTTGGAGTTTTGGTTCGTCTGAATGACTTCAGTTTAGGAAATTTATTAAGGCGTCTGTCGGTTATATATTTTTTAAGAAGATAGCAACTGGGAATCCGGGTCCAACACTCATCATCGTCAATATGTAATTACGACTAGCCTTGCTTTGAAAGAAAGGTCCCACACAATCAATTATTATTCAAAGGAAGTGTTCTCATAGAATCGGTTGTAGGGGCTCTTTTGGAATTTTATGGTGAAGTTTGCCACTAACTTGGCATATTTGCCCTGTATGACAGAATTCTTTGAAATCTCATCTGATGCAAGTTGAGTAGAAGTGTTTAATCATCTTATCATGGGTTTTAGCTACACTTTAGCGACGAGCAATTAAGAGTTCATGTGTCACTGATAATTTATTTTTGTTTTATTTCCACCTGTTCGTAAAAATCCCATTATTTTACCTCTGAGAGTTGTAAAGGTTTCTACATTCGTATTATTACTCCCGTTTTGGTATAACACCGTCCAAGGATTTTTCTGGTCTATCGAGATAGATAAGGTTATTTAATGCATTTAGATCTGCATCGTCGAGCTGATTTTTATCAGTTTCTAACATGGTATATTTAGCTTAGGTTAGGATACCGTAGATGCTTCAAATTTATTCTCCTTGCTCACAGATCTCACTTTTGCCATATTTACGTCGGTTTTATTTATCGGGCTCAAAACATTATTTTCTTAGTATTTTAAATCGTGACCACTGTCGTCGTCATATCATGAAAATTTTCGAGGTTAATTTTGTGTCAATTTCTTCAATGGGTGTTAATCTCTTTGCATGTTTATTATTCTTTTATTGTCCCCTATATATTTTCTTAAAAATTTCTTTATTGATAATGAGTCTGTTTGTTCTAATATGGTACTTTCACTTGGACTTTAATTTAATTCGGCCCAATTCAGTTTGTACAGATAGCCCACCTATTTTTAACCGTTACTGATTCACCGTCATAGTTTTCATATTTGTTAACAGGTCACTCCGTCTCTGCGCCTGTATCTTAAAAATGGTGTTTATTTTGAATGATTTATTTCCTTCCCAATAGTATATCTCTTATTAACCTTTTGTCTGATTACTAATCCTATGGTTTGTCTGTCGCTGTTTGATTCATGCCGGCATCAGACCTAACTCTACAGTTCATATCACTGTGCTTTGGTATCTTACAACCAAAACATACAATCTAAAAGTTTTCCCACCCGAATCGCAATCTGTTAATATTGGAAGTGTTTTTTTTCCTTTCAGCCTCTATACACAATCATGGTTTTCATTATTAGTTTGGGTCGGTTTGTGGTTGAGTTTAGCAGATATTATAGGTTTCATATTTTTCTCTACTCGTGTTGTTATGGTATATCCATTTGATAAGGTGACCATGTCATACCTAGATTCTTCTTTTCGTTCGCTTATGTGGATTGTTATGTCTGGAGGAACATAGACCTGAATTTTTTCCATTAAAATTGTTTCAATTTTGCATTTTTCTATTTACGTTAATAGTTTTTAAGTATTGTTACCTTGACTATTTCATAGTCATCGTAATATTCGGCTTCTAGAGCTGCATACATTCTCTGTGATTTATCACTTAGCACATTCTGCAGAAGCATGGACCAACACTGACCATATTGACGTCTGTCCGTTCAAATAATGGAAGTATTCTCTTCATTATTCTTTCAACGAATTTTTGGACTATGATTACATATTTGCTTATATGAAACCGTTGTTGCTTATCCTCGTCTCAAACTAATTTCTCTCAGTTTCATCTGTTGCTCCATTATTGCTTTCTCTGTCTCTACTCTAATATTTTTAAGTCGATCTGAGCGGCTGATATATTCGGCATTCCCACCGGTAATTTGTGTAATGCTTCTTCCCCAAACCTATCATAAGTAATATTAATCTTAATATTTCTGCTTTTCTGACAACTCCCTTAACTCCTAATTTCAATCTTTTTCATATTTTTAGAACATCTTATTTCTTAAATCTTCACTTTTGTTTAGAAAAGATTCCTCTATTGTTTTTTTTTTCTGTTTGGTATTTTGATTTGTCTATTGAATAAGTCGTTCTGTCACTATCTTTTAGTTTTTAGTAGAAAGTAAATGAAAGTCTCTTGCATCAAGTTTGCATGAAATTTTTCATTCAAATTTCAGGCGAGCCCCAGTTTATATTACTGACTTAAAGATGAAGAATAGTGAAAGTTATCTTTTTTGACCGTAAATATTTAGATTTCTTTATTGAAATCGCAGCACCAAAAAACGAATATATAATCATATGGTAGAAACCAATTACACCCAAGCAAAGGAAGGAAGCTCGAATTTAACAAATCGACGATCAGGTTCTATCTAACGGAAATAAATGAATTTAACTGTTTAAGAGTTATTTTATTTTATTTTCTCCATTTATTTAAGATCTTTATTTTCTTTCTTTCTTTTTTCCGATATATCTTCTTCCCCTTATAATTTATATCTTATGATCTCATACGGTAGCTTACATTCCTTTCCATGAATTTCATATTCAGGAATTCATCGCTGAGTTTTTATGGAAGATTTTCTCATATCAGATTTGTCGTCTTCGGAGTGGAATTCGGTAGACGGAATCAAAGATGAACTTTTTCGATTTTTATGTGCGGATAGTGGACGTTTTCTCCGATTTTACCGTTCTTTGATTTTGTTATGGCGGGTTATATCTGGTTTCTGTTTCTGCCATATATTTTTTGTTAGACCATGACGGCGTCTGCATGGATTCAATTTCTGCAAACGAGTATATTTTTCCCGCTCTCACTCTTTTTGCTACCATGATTCTTATTTTTGATTGGCTGCTAGAACTACTCAAATTTTTGAACCATTTGAGTCATGGTTCATTAGATACTTCGGATTGTTGCAGTTACACGCTGTAATTGAAAGGTTTGTGTACTCTCGCTATAAGTAAGGAAGGCTTTGACGACATGGAAGTGATGTTTTGCTGGCATCTGTCAAAATATTTATATATTCGTGACTGTTTGTTTTCTCTATGTGAATGTATATATATGTATATATATGTGGAAACCCAAAAAATTATATAACGCATTTTTGAAAAATATTTTTTTTATTTTTTCTAAAGTAATGTTGAATGTTATGTTCGGGAATATCTTAAGATTCTAATTAGATTCAAACAAATAACATGAAACTGCACAAGAAAAATGCCAATTTAATCAAACAATACAAGTTACAAAGAAATCAAAAACAATAAAATCCTTTCTGTGTTTTTAAATCTCATCAGAAACCTGTATTTACTAAGAAGGTTTAAAAAGTAAATGTTCTTAATAAATCTTAGGGTTTGATGTGTTGTCAAAGTTCCTTTGCGACTTCAGATTCTTTAACGTAGTGCATTGTTTATAGAACAGTACTTGGTCATTGCTGCTGAATGCTTATTTTATTACAATTCAACGAGTGTGACAATAAGTGTTAATTATGAATTGAAACGACATTTTGGTTGACAAGTTTTCTTTGACGTGAGTTTTCGAGGTTGCTTCTTAGACTCTACACCCAGTTAGGTTTTCATATTTCACTAAGAGCTATGTCTCCCACTAACAGCGTCATGTCTTGCACTCATGATCTATGATCGTATTGCAGGGTTGTTATCATAGCAAAATGTCGGCTTCAATTTTACCAAAAAATTTCGAGAGCAGCCAAAGCATTTCAAATTTCAAAGATTTTAATGCAGCAATTTGCTAAATAAATCACGTTTATTAAAATTATTTACTGCAGAAAGACAAGGTTCATCGATTCGCCTAACTACCAAGAATCAAAATTTATCCAATGTGAGAAAAAGTTGAGTTTCTTCCTCCATAAGAAATTTTCATGTATCTTATGTTAAATCTTCGATACAAAGTGAAGAATTTGAGAACACAATTAATTCTCACATTTCCTAAACTTTAATTAACAAATTTTGCTATATTCATAATAGTTTTAATACTTTTTAAATTGGTGTAATGATGCTAAATATTAAATGAAATGTTTCTATTCTTAACGATGGTAATCCATATTAATCATTTATCGTGAATAAAAAAATTCAGTCTGATGACAAGTTTTGAAAAAAAACGTCATTCAATGTCAGATTAGTTGATAAACGTTTTTAACATTAAGTATGTTAACTCGTATTTATTTTAACAATCTAGTTTACAGTATTGTGTTGTCGGAGACTGAATATAAGAAAATAAATATATTGCTACAACCAATGTAGGTATTAATTATATTATTATATTTCAGAATATCAATATTAATAAAGAAAATTCAATGCATAATATCACACGTCGATTTAATTGTGAGTAGAATCTTTGTTTTAAAACTTCATACATGTGAAGTATAACACACATATGATCTTTGGTCCGAGAACTTACAAAATTATTCTGCTTTCATGGTAAATTAAAAGGGAAGATTATTTTACTGCATTAGGCATTATATCTCACCATATCTTTTCATTTTATCAAGCAGTAATCTAATTTGGCATGAAAAATTATTTCCATGAAGCATGTAAAACTAGCAAACCATAATGTTTATTCTATGAGACCCATAAACATTACAGATTAAAAGCATCATTACCTAACTTAGATGTCTCATCATTATTACATTAACGTTTGTTTTGTTGCATTAAACTGTTTTGTCAATATTCCTCTTGATTTTATTCAGTTAACATTTGCGTCACACCATTCAAGGCATTATATTTCTTGTCAATAACTATTTCTTGTTTTATGACCCATTATTTAAAAACCATTTGATGCAAAAATCTTAATGCCAGTTTGTTTTGTTTTGAAAGGTATTTTACATTTATTTGTAGGTATTTCAGGCATTTTCTTTCAACTTAACCACAAATGTCAATAAATTACTCAATTACTTTCTATTTAAAAAGGTACTTTTCTTCTCTCATTGTCATTCTCTCTCTCTCTGTCTCCTTTTATATATATATATATATATATATATATATATATATATATATATATATAGGTGAAAATAAATATAATAATACATACGTATTTCAATAACATAAATAACTTCGCGTACGTTAAACCATTAATAATTACCGTAAATATTGAAACATATAACAAAAATAAAATAAAATATTAATTTGAAAAAATTATGTATTATCAGGTTTGAAAATATCTGAGTAAATGAGTTTGTTTTTATGATCGCTGAGAGTAATATTATCGATACTGTGAGTAATAATACTTTAATAAAAAATCAAACTTTTTCAATATTTGTAATAAAATATGTTATGCGCTGAAACTGTTCTGCATTTATCATGAGAATGTTACAAATATTTTATAAAGTAATAGGGTACATGTATAATAAATGTAATATACTGCAAGAATGCACGTGCAAACATACACATATAAAGTTACCCATATCAATACGTATTACCTATAAGCAGGATAAATTCTCTATTAGGAATATTAAAAATAATTAAATAAATCAAGTCGACCAGGAAAAGGAATGATAAATTATTTAGTTTAAAAGTATCTATCAGTATTGCCCGTTATGTTTTAATGGTTATGTGAAAATTTTAAGGTCAAGTCTTTATTAAAAAAGCACCAGCATGAGGTTGCATTGACTCGTAATTTTTAAAAAAATGCGGTTGGTTTTTGTTGAATTTGTAAAACGGGATACTTGCGTAGATTATTTTTCCATTAAATGGGAATGATATATGGAAAATTGGAAGAACGAGGTCGTGTGTTAGGGGCGCCTGTAATGTGATGCGATGACGTTGTGACGCAGAAGAAGTGGGTGTATTGTCCCTTCAACGTCGGAGCGGTTGACACCTTGTACAAAACATGAAAATTTTGTAGTATATTATATGGTAGAAGTTAATTGTAAATAATTTGAAACATATCGTTTCTTTTCAACATAGTAAAAACAGCGTCAATTAAGATAATATCTACCAAAAATATTCGCTTGAGTCAACAAAAAAAAATTTCTTGTATGTTGAATCTACACATGCAACTAAAAATGATAAATGTTCATTTAGACGTCGACTTCGTCTTTGTTATCTCTTTCTTCTTTATCAACTTCTTCGTCTTCATCGTTTCACTTGTTTCTATCGACTTCTTTTTCTTCGTTATCGTCTTCGTCGATTTTTTCTTTGTTGTTTTCTTTATGACCTTTATCTCCGTCATCTTCTTTCTTTTCTTTTTGTTTATCTTTTACCTCTTTTTTCTTGTCTCCTTCTTGATCTTCTTTGTCTTTGTCGTATTTTTCGTCTTCGACGTCTTCATCAACTTTGTCGTCTTCGTCATCTTCGTCGGCTTTTTTGTTTTCGTCGAAATATTCATCGACTTTTATCGTTTTCGTCGACATCTTCATTTCCTCCTTCTCCCTCAGTTTTATCGTTTTTATTTGTTCGTCTTTGTTGACTTTTTTAATTCGCCATCTTATTCATCTTCATACTTCGTCCTTTTCTTTTTTTCTTCTTTTTGTTCATCTTCTTTGTTGTCTTTTTCTTACGCTTCGTATTCTTCATATACCTTTTTCTGGTTATTTCTCTGTTTCTTCTTATTCATCATTTTCTTTGTCTTCGGCAACTTCTTCTTTGTCTTGTCTTTCTTTTCCTTTTTTCTTCCTTTTCTTCTTTTTTCCTTTTCTTCTTTTACTTCTACAAATTAACCTGCTTACTCCCGTGCATAACTTGCTGCTGACATTGTATTAACATTTCTTTAAAAAAAATTATGATCGCATTCACATTCTATCTGCGCCAATTTTATTGCAGCTGTGCTTTGTTCACATGAAAGTAACGTTGAGCGTGAGTCTCTTTAACTCACGCAGCTGCCGTAGACGTATCCTTTCGGCTCAGCCGCCGATAACATTTAGAGACTGTATACGAGCCGGATAATTTTTAATTTAATTTTTGAGAAGTCATTTAGCAATGTTGTAGGTTTCATTGGCAGATGATTTTGAGTTCTTAACCCAAATTTTACTATTCTGAGCCATTTTTAATTTTTAAGTCATTTTCTGGTTATTTTTATGTTACTTTCTGCGTCCAAAATTTTGCCGATGTTTTAGAGCTCTTCTTTCTCTGTCAATTCACTGTCTCACTCATGAAGCTTGAATAGATTTGTCCCTGCTTGGTTATTTTTACCACGAGTTTTGCTACATTTTGTGTACATTTTAGAGTTTTTTAGTGTTTGTTACTGATTTTTTTATGTTTTAAGGATTCTTATACACTCTTGCATATCCTCATTCCTTACAGTTTCTGCAGTTGTCAAATAAGTAGCGTTTCTGTGCCGAGAAAGATAATGTTGAACAGCAAAATCTGAAGCACGTGAAATAGCCATAGCTGTAGTATTTCTGCTCCGATAAAATTCACAATGGTCATAATTATGTGATGTTTATATAACGGCCATAGCTGTAACAATTCTATTTAAACAAACTCAGGTCAAGCCTTATTCTATGAATCTCTCGCGGCTGCTATGGTAGTAGAGTTTCTGTTCAAACAATGGTTTCGTTGAACATCATTCTGTAAAGACCGTGCAACTGTTTTGCCTTTGGTTTCGTTGATAACTTAAATTAACTTTCTTTGTTAATCACTGAAGCACTGGAGGTTGCAGTTTAGGAAGCATTTATGGTTTGTATAATGAACACTCATCATTTTCAATTGAATCTTAATATACAATGGGGAAAGTATTTCCAGTCTTTTGGCTTAAACAAGTCGTCAATAAACATGGCCGACGATTTCATAGATCTTTTCACACTCTGGGACTGCATAAAATTGCATGAAGCCTTCCGTTGACTACTTTGTCGACACATTTGGCCTTTGTTAAAATATACGACGTGCTTTTTTTCTAGGTATTTAGATTGCTGTGTGAAATTGGTGGGGAATGTTGATCCTAAAAATAAAGCAGTACTAGATCGTATTCTTTACGAAACAGTGTTTAAATTCAGAAATGTTTCCCATTCTTAAACGCAATTTTTGGTTAAATATGCCTAACATGCATGAGGTAAGATATTTTGATCAGAATAGTAAATTTATAGCCGTCATCAAAATGATATATCAGCAAAACCTGCAGAGTATTTGGATAGCGCACTGTGAATTTGAGTAAGCTTAATACTTTAATACAGTCTTAAATACAGTGTCACCTCAACTTACGCAGTTTCGGGAGCTACGGTTTATTTACTTTTTAAATACATCCGGTCAAATATATTGATTACATTGAATCGAAAAAGTTTTTGAGTACTTCAAAATTTAGGACCTTGATCGACAAGTTACTCGAATTTAGAATACGCATAAGGCCTCTCAGAGGAGAAATGTTCGTAAATTGTAAGGTTTTCAGTGATTTTTCGCGTTCCCCTAAATCGTTTTATTTATTTATTTTTTTTTTTTTGTACATGCATGAAAGATTCATGTGTGGATCGCTAAGGGACACGATTTTAGTTGACATCAGACCAAAGGTTTCGGAGGAGTAGGGTTCGTTAAAATGGAGACAAACAAACACATACAGACATATCCATATATATATAGAGAGATAGATTAACAAGCTAAAATAGTAATCATAACTGATAATTCAACTGCAATGTTGACATT
This sequence comes from Ascarosepion bandense, assembly GCA_037127315.1. NCBI lineage: Eukaryota > Metazoa > Mollusca > Cephalopoda > Sepiida > Sepiidae > Ascarosepion > Ascarosepion bandense. The sequence continues at coordinate 1,933,002 of JBBBDQ010001214.1, read as the reverse complement.
ATAGAGGACTAATAATATCAATAAATTTACATCTCCCAGAGAAAAACTTCGTTTCTGAACAGATCAAATTATTGAATACTAACATTTAATATACTATTATATATGAACTTGCATATCCAGAACTTTCATGTTACATTTATCAGAACATAGCTCAATCAAGAAACATTTAAAATTACACAGGCTCCTGTCAATTTTTTGCGTAAAGTAATCCTAGAAAATGCAGCCATAATAGCCTCTTCTATTTGCAAAAAGGGCAACATATAAAGAAAGCCTTAATAATAAAATAGAAACAAGAAGACTACACTAATTGCATCAGTTATATAGATATTCTGATCGGATTTTAAACAAAAAACACATAAACATCAACAGACTAAGCATTTCTATTAACTGCTAAAAATATGTAAAAATGTATATTGAAATTAAAAAGTGAAATCATCATTGAAAATGTCTGATGAAATATCCAAAAGAACTTTATTATAATGGACATTTGAACAGCTTTACGCGCTATATTCTCTTCCTTCTACAAATACTTATCAGAATACGAGAATAATTTAATGATGTAGACCCAAAAGTGGGGTCACGGAAATATAACACGGAACACGAGGTGTAGGTTAAAGAAATATGTATTTACAGAAAAGATTACAAAGAAGAAGGAACACTAAGCAGAGCTTACGAATCCAGTATAGTCCTTGATATTCGACTGCGGTCATGATTCAGTGCTACTGCCTGTCAATATTTATTGCATTAAAATAATACAATTATGGCACAAGGCCGAAAATGGGAGGGGTAGGGGGTTGCACTCACTTAACTATCCTATACCTAGCTAAACACTATCACGACCCATTCACTCATTACAATGTTCACAATCTCCTAAAGAACCCATCCATCATCTCCTAATCCTTTTTACACCACAATACCACAAATGTACAAGGGCACCTAAAAAAAGGGGAAAGAACAATGACAATAAAACTGTATTTATATACAATATAATATATAATTTCAAACATTTAAAGATGAAATGATGGGAGGGGAATGAACCCCAAAACAAACTAAAAATACAACAATTTTTTTCAAACTAAAATAATAAACAGTGTTAGTAAGACCCGCCCATCCCAGAAAAAGAGTGGCCGTTTTATTCCGCCAAACGGCGAAATCAAGACGAGCACTCGCCAAAGGAGTGGGGGGGGGGGGTAAAATAATTAATGGAATGGGACAATCAAAGGCTGAAATAAAAGAAAGTCAAAACAAATCGGCGAGGTTGGGCATCTTGACTTGGATCATAGCAAAAGAGAAAGCCGGATACAGGCTAGGAACAAATTAATTCATAATAACTAGGTAAACACAGAAGAAAGCTACCTTAACCAGGGGAGGGTTTCAAAGGAATCCACCTCAATGTAACCAGCAGATCTAAAAGAGAAAATCAAGGCTAGCCCGTCCACGCAAACCAGGCTCACCACATTTACCCACCTTTTGCTGAAGTCTGTCGAAGTCAAACGTTTCCAATCAGTTCTAATCCTTATTTTGAGCTGATGCTTAAAATAGCGGATCAGATCCTGATGTGAAAGACGCTGACCTCGCAAGGCTTCCTCCGTTCGCGTCGTCCAAATCACCATTCGAGCCGTGGCTAGTAGCGACAGAAACACCATACGCTTCATCCCAAAAAGCGGAGGCGACACATTGTCGCAGGCAAATGCACGATCAATGAGCACAAGCTCACGCGGCGCGATACGAGCAGTCAACTCGCCGACACGGTCCCATATAGGGCGCACCCGCGAACAATGGTAGAAAACGTGCGAAGCCGTTTCTTCGAAGCCAAGGTTGCAGTGTCCACAAGCTGGAAAATCCGCCAGGCCTCATATGAAGGCCATGTCATTGAGAGACAAACGATTCCGAGCCAATCGCCAGGTGAGAGAAAACACAGAGTTGCTGAAATAATCGCAACCTGACGTCCAAGACCAGAACGAGCGGAACTCATCCTTCGACATGCGGATCACATCACGTAATGAATCCTTTGCCACGCCCTTCACTAACTCATCATAGAAGAGTCTGCTAGGCTGTGAAAGTTCACTGAACAAGGGAATAGTCACTGAACAAGGGAATAGGCCGCCAGACATGCGAGGAGAAAACTCGATCGCCCTCGAGGCTTGCGAGATAGGGGAATGATAGTAAGGCTAGGGAACATGTCCCTCACTATCCCCGCCAGCAATGAGTCTTCCAAAATTGCTCGCCTGAGAAAAACCAACCTTAACGCAAGCATGTGGCCCATCAGGTACAGCCTTCCCAGATCCGCATGACACGGAGGTTGGTAATAGACACTTTTGTCGGCGGAGTGTTTGTGTCCTCTCCACAGAAGGGAGAATAGCAAACACTCTATTGCCTTCCTACGCCATTTACAAAATGTAAGTACTGACAACTGATAAAGGATAATGGGAAAGACGTATGTACTACACATCTCAGCCAAACCCTTTAAGGACAAATTCCTTCGACGCCAAATCTCGACCGACACGCCGATTCTTTGCCAGTACTTCTGACCAATTTTTCTCCAACTGTAGGTCAGGCCAAAACCACACTACAAGAATTTGGACAGGACCGTCCGGCCAGTCGAAGGGCCTCGGGAGGGTAACCCCCTTCCAAGCACCTAAAAGCAAGCCGGATGCCTTGTTGGGGTTAATCATGGCCCCTGTCAGTGTTTGAACGTCACGAACAGGTATCTGTACTACCTCAATGTCACTCCGGGAAAACACAGAAATGGTTAGGTCATTGGCGTACGCCACATCCCTGGCTCGACCCCCACCACGGACAGAGATTCCGCGTAGGGCCGCACTGGACGTCCTGTCATTTAGCCGGCGAAGGAGGCGTTCCAACACCAAAGCATAAAGCAAGGACGACAGTGAACAACCCTGTCGGACCAACCTTCTTCAGTGCTGCGTAAACTTCGTCCTCCGTAATGTATCCCTCGCAGCTAGCTGTATCAGCCAGCAAAAGCCGGGGAAAGTCAGTCAAATAGCTGCGAATCTCCTCTTCACGGAGACCAGGCTCCCTGGTAAACCGGCTCTCGATATGCCGCCAAAACGCCTCGCACATATCATTAGTCGACTGAAGAGTATGTCCCTTCGGGTCTCGTACGTCTCGAATGTACCGCTCGCCGCTTCCTTGCACAGTTCTGCGCCCATATTTAAAAGTTTGGAAGACATCTTGCTTAACTTATGTCTCATTAGCTGACCCATGTAACGATCGCTATTCTACCGCTACAGAGCCTCCTTAGCTAAGGCTATCTGTAGGTAATCCCCACCAGCCTCCGCTCGGAAATAATTAGCTCTAAGCGTCTTCACCTTGGCAGCCTTAACTAGTTTGAGCCGTTGGCTGTATTCACTTGTGAAATACCTAATCCTAAGAATAGGATTCTCGAACCATTTATTCCCAATGATTCTCACGGGTAACGCCCGCTGCCCGACAGTAATTAGCTGGCGCTGAAAGGGGGTCCAGTAATAATTGATTGAACTTCCAGTAACCAGTTAATTTACGCATAAAGTCTAATGCTTCACGGGCACAAACAAATTTGTGGACCGTGTAGCCTAACCACTGGAACGTCTCACATTCTAAGAAATCTAAGTTGGCTTCTCTTACTAACATTCTATCCAGGTAACTAGATACCTGGGTAGAAGACCAACTAAGAGTCCACGTCTACATTCTCCCACGCCGAACGACAAGAGGTCACGAAGCAGGCAGGCTGCCTTACCCCGATTCTTCAAGATATTCGCATTCAAACTGGCTCTCTTGATAGACGTCTTTTAAATCAGAAAATATAAAAATAGAGAATTAATCTAATCACATACTGGGAGGAAATCTTTGGGATTCAGGACCCCTATGGACTGTCCTAGGGAACCCCTTTCGACATCAGACGTCATCCGTCTGTCCAGTACAATACGCCAGCGTCCGAAGAGTTTGTTAGTTTTACGACCCTATATAAACATGGATGGAGTAAAACTGGGACCCACCCTGCACGGAATTTGGACATTTCGCTAAGTTCCGGAATGCCACTCCGGTACATATTGATATTTGGATACAGTTTCTCTGCTGCACTGATATGATCCCACATCCGTAAGTTGCCTCCAATACATCTGACAAGGATAATTACCCCGGGAGCCTTCGGGAAATTTGTGGGATCCTCAGTAGATTTACTATCTACCTGCGTAAGCTTAAGTAGAGGTATAGTAGTGCACGTCATTGTGCTGTCCAGTCTTTTTATTGACTTCCTTCTTCTCTACATTCATCAACGATTTTCCCTGGGGAAGGTATTTCTTTTTCTTGGACTGTGGGGGTTTTGAATTGAAGGGTTGGGAAGGGCAAGTGATTTGATTGGTGGATCCTTTGTCAAAGTGATCAGTTTATAGACCGGGGACTGGGAATGTTTCTGGGGGGGGGGGGGGTTTACTGGATACACTGTTACTGAGGAATACTTCGCAGCTCCTTCCTTCTCCTTACTGCGGCTCTTCCTCAGTACCTTTGGTTTACTTTCTCCTCCTCTTTCTCTCTGACACTCTTTAGGAATGAGGCTCTTGGGGCTGCCATCTCCACTTCCATTTACTCCTTGTCTTCTTGTGCCGGACGCTGCTTTTCTGGGGATTTCTTGACATTTCCCGTGGAACATCCTGCTTCGAAGGTGATTCCGGTGGCGGAGGCGATTTTTGCGGTGAAGAGGCCTTTTCATGGGGGGGGGGGGCTTTAATTTTTGTGCCATTTTTTTCTGACCTTCCATTCGCCATCCTCGGGATTGGCGATTTCTTTCTCTTCCACTTTCTCAGTCACTGATGCTTGGAAGGACTTGCGAGATTGGGATGTTGACTGTGTTGACTGCGTAGCCTGGATCTTTGGAGCCGGGTTCTTTGTCTGACACACTTTGGCTACGTGGTCAGAGTGTCCGCAGATCCAGCAAAAAAGGCGCCTACTCTCCACCACAACGAAGATCGACCGGCCTGTACAAGTGAAGATGTTGAGGATCTCGTTAAACCCCTTTCTGGAGACCGTCACTTACAGAGAGATGTATCCGGTCTCGAATCCCGCTTTGGAAATCACTGACGATACCTCCAATACCTTGCCGAACCGGGCAAAGAACACTCCGATATGATCCGTAGCAAAGTCCCTGGGCTCCCCATGTAAGGTTACACGTGTTTTCCGGAAACCCATGTACTCCGTTTGTAATCGGACCATCTTTGTCGTTAAGCTAGCTTTGGCCAGCTCCTTGGCTTCTTCCGCTGTACTAAGCAGGATGTCCAACATGGCTTGACTGCGTCTTGCCACCATCTTGGATCTAATGTGGAAGGACTTGACGGACGCAATCGACCACCGAGCGAACGCCGAACGGACACCGACTTGACTTTATCCTGACACCGAACGCACACAATCAAAACACGGAACACGAATGCGACGTGGCGGGTGAGTATCAATACTACTACTGACTGTCTCCCCTTACTGTTATTAGACACCTATTAATATAGCAGTGGATGAGTCCATGTTGAGGTGAGTATGGGTCCCACAACTTTTAATAAAAGGTTTAATCGGTAAAATCTTGTTAGTTGGCATAACTGAATGTAACGAATACACAATTATATATATATATATATATATATATATATATATATATATATATATATATATATATATAATTTCAACTCAAGCAAGATGGGAATGACACAAGTGCGCAAAATGGAGTGAAAGTGAGAGAAAAACAAAGTGACTGATAATAAGGATATTTGTGGAAGGAGGAAAAATTAACCGGATTTAAACAAATTCAAGACGTTGATTGATGTTGCATTTATATTGCGGAAAATTTTATTTGCCACGGAAGAAGTAAACAGATGGAAGATTCCTTAGTGCGATGTTCAAGAAATACAATTGTTGGGGTAGATATAGCATTTGCTTTTAACTATATCAACTGTCAAATGTTTAGGATCATGATGCCAGTCTAGTATCACGCTTAAGTTCATATGGTCCGAGCACCAAGGAGAATATATTGTCATAGCAGCTGCCATAAAATTTCAGAGAGAAGCCACAACGCCTCAGTGATAAAGTAACTAAAGTTGAGATTACGGGTCTGCATCTGTTAGATTATCCGTCCATCTTTAGAGTTTAAGAGCGTCGAAATTAAGAGCAGGAGATCCAGACCAGATTCTCAAGCTTTAGTCAATGCACAAACGAATAGAAGATTTGTGAATATCTAATATAGACTGACGAAAAGACAAGTCTTCCACGATGCAGTGACCAATCATTAATCGGAGTAGATACAGCTATTGATTCTATGTAGTCTCACCACTCCAACTCAGTTGCAGTCGTGAGTTCATGAAAGCGCAATGTTTGCACTTCATGAGAATTTTGTCAGACATGCTGATGGCGGGCATATTTTCCTCTACGATGGTTAAATGAGTGCAGTTTTCGTTTTGGAGACGTTAAATATTACAAGTCGTTTCCTTTCCAATTGAACTACTGATTGTAGGCTCTTTTCAAGAGGAGCAAGTAGATATACTTTGTCAGCTCTGATGGATTTCCAAATTGAGAATGGTACTGCCATGTTCATAAATAACTACTTGGAACGGATCAGTCATACACATATGAAACAATATAGAAGTTTTGGCAAATATTCGCATTCGTTTGAAACGAAATGAAAGCAAGAACTTTTAAACCAACATTCATTGAATTGATTTGTGAGAAACGATTGAATTAAATCAATCTTCCTGTAATACCGTATCGTTGAAACTTGCGTAAACGACGCCGTTGCCACACCCTGCTAAACTCTTTCGAGAAATCTAGAACAGCATCTTTACCTTCGCTGTTATTATCAAACACATGATATCCATATTTAGTGTGAGGCTGGTGAAACAAAAGCCATAGTCTTTGTCTAAGTGTAGGCCGTAAGAATTTAAACACTTAGCAACTTCAGCATTGATTAGAGCTTCAAATAAATTGCCGTAAATCGATAAAGACTAACAGGACGATAATTTAAGGTGTCAGTTGTTTCTTCAGAGTTCTTAAAAGTCGGAACTACAGATGAGGATTTCCATCAAGCTTCGAAGCAGAAAGCAGCGAGAGAATTGTCGTAGAGTCAGGATAATATTGGCGCCTACTTTGTAAAATATTTCCTTAGAAGGACATCTGAATCACTTCACATACTCATGGCATGAAGGAGTCCACTTATTAAATAATGTCCGAAACCTGTGACGGTGTTATGTGCACATAACTCAGTACAGCCTCCGTTTTAGGGGGCCATGCATTTGTCGGTAAAACATATGAGGCAACTGTGGAGTTAGAAGTGAACTTTCGAAAAAACATTCAACTGTAACTGCTTTAGAGACCAGTACATTACATCAAAATTAATGACAAGAGAAAGAATGATAATTTGAAATTGTTCAACACACGTTTGCAGAGTTAACAATAATCTCCAGAACAGAAATTGTTTTGCTATACGTTGTTTAATTGTACCAGAAAAATGTAAATTGGCTTTTCTGAAGACACGATTGCACTACTGACGAGCAGATATAAACTGACCTCTTTTGAAATCAGACATGTCGTTCAAGGACAGTCTAAAGAAGTGATTCTTGTTGGATATAGCATCCGAGAATACGGGAGAATACTAAGATCATGAGCTTGATTTTACTTTGCTGTAGAGAAATCTTCAATGCTGACTTTCAGCCAGAAGAAATACTTATATCTGCATTTTTGAACAGTATGATTAAACCCTTCATTTCAATTGGCCTTACGAAGAATGTCACAGAACGAATCCTAATCGTCTTGTTGATAACATAAACATATTCCGTTGGTAGGATGTTCTTGCCTTGTATGAAAACAAAAAGAGATGTTTAAAAGCACTACACCATGATCAAAAATGTCAAGATGGCAGTGCTGGAGAATAATACATTGATTATAGATAGAGTAAGGAAAACTGAAAAAGTGAAGAGTCTTTCGCACGATGACGTTGGAAATGCATGGAAAATTCAGGATTCGCTCGAGTGTTTGGATACTTGAAAAGATCATGGATTGGATTCCTGCAAGGTCAATGACAAAGTGCTTAATCTACCTGACACGATGAGAATTCTATTCAACGAACATAAATACATTTGCAAACGGTTGTAGAGAAATGGGCTTATCAATATTGTCGGAAATGCTATCTAGCATGCAAGGATCATTAGAAGAAGGTAAAAGAAATAAGGCAATTGACTGAGTTCATTTGAGAGAGGCGGTGACACAAGTAAAAACAAAACTAGAGTTACATGATAGTTTTTAAACGGCAGAAGATATAGGCGGACATGCATATGGATTTTAACATCTTTTCTAAAGAGCGGTACATAGTCAAGAATCGGGATTTCAGAGAATGAGACAGCAGAGTTAACATTAGTTTTGCACAGAGCTAGACTGCCCGAATATTGTTAGAAGCGTTATGATTCGACAGTGAAGAGGTTATTACAAACACTGCGAATGTAGGAGAAAAAGGAATTGAGAAGTTTAAATGCTTTTCGTTATGCTGGTTCAGTTTTAATTCGTATGATGCTTATTGTCATTGTGTTATATTTGGATAAGAAAATGACTGAGAATATTGACATTGGCCGTCTAATGTAACACGTGCGGGCTGTAAAACGAAACATGTTGCAACACAGTATGTTTGCCCACTGGAAGTGCCAAAATGAACACTCTTCCATGCTCACCATAGCATTACAAGGAACCCATTTTTATGCAACTGTTGATCGGAACATCCTGTCAAAACGCTACACAAGATTTTGGGCTCTTAACAACAAGTAGAGATGCAGCTGCAATAAAACTGCTAACATAGTACCCTCAGTATGACAATATTCTGCCATCATCCGCATCTATCACAAGAAATTAATGACAGCACGATTATTATCGTATACGGAGATGAAAAAGACCAGAAGCACTGAGTACACGGAAAACAATGGCTGAGCCTCTACTATGGCTCAACAAAAAGAGAAGCGTAAAAACCGGGCGATATTATAGTTAGAACACTCTAAGTGTTGCTCATGCAAACGTTAAAACAAGTATTGACGGACCACGGATTCCAACCCAAGAATTCATATTTCGAGAATATCTCTGTGCATATATGTTTTTTTTCTCTTCTTCTTAGGAAGGGTTGAGAGAAATCGAGGAAAAGTGAAATAAACGCTGGGGTGTCCAGGAGAAAGAGAGAGGCAAAACAAAATGCAATTATTAGATGACGATGATTCATAAAAATTGAACAAAGCAAGATGGCCTTGCGAAAGAGAGAGATTACTATTTCTTTATTCCTTGTTGTTTGTTGCTCTCCGTTTCTCTCTCTCGGAGAAAAAAAAAGGATCAACTGAAAGTGAAAATTGTTGGTTAATTTTGAAGAAAGACCACCCACGAACGCCGGAAGACGACACAGAGAACGTCAGACAGCTGAGAGAACGTCTGAAGTGTAAACGCGGAAAATTCTCTCTCTTTCTTTTTCACATGCTAGCAGCATAAACATCGTTTATAAGCAGAACCCCTAGAGCAGGGTAGCATAAATACTGTATTACTTCTCGCAACAACAGACATATTAGCCGCGAGCAGTTTGTGGACTCCGAGAAAGATGGATTGTATTATCTTTTAATTCTTTTTTTAACTATATATCTCTCTCTCTATTTCCCTCTCTCTTTTGATGTACACAGAATTACAACATAATCATCAGTCCACATAGACTGGCCTTCGCTACTGTATTGTTATTGTTTTAGTTTTTGTTTGTTTTCTTTAATTCTACATCATGCACCCAACCATCTCTAGATTTTCAGTTGGCGAGGAATGCAGCACGAAGACAACCTCTTCTTTTTCCTCCCTCTTTAACTTCTCTGAGATATAAAATCACAAGGTGGCAGAGTAAGCGCACTGTTTTGGACTGATTGTTTGACATCTTCGATCACGTGGGGTAGAACGGAAGCAGACTCAGTTGCGATTAACTTAAGGCTAGTTAACGCAAGCAACATAAACAACGAAAGCGTGCGTGGTGGTCTCATGGTCTATCTACACCTATCAGAATAAGAAAAGTTTACTAAGATTAAACTTCGTTAAAATTAAAATAACCATAAATAAATTTAACAAATAATTAAATATGACAAATACCCCTGAGAGTTCATTCAAAACAGTCCTGATTTTAATGTATAATATCGGATATTGTTTTGAGTTATGGTATATTTAGTATCAAAAGTACTCTATATACTCGAGAGTATATATATATATATATATATATATATATATATATATATATATGTGTGTGTGTGTGTGTGTGTGTGTGTGTGTGTGTGTGTGTGTGTGTGTGTGTGGATAGATGGGGTTCAAGAATAAAACAGGCTTTAAAAATGTTGTGTCTGTATGTACATCGCTTATATTTAGATCCGTTATATCCTAGCTTTTAATTATGTTTTCTCCGTAAATGTAACATTAAGCAAATCTGTACTTTAGCATATTGCTTAATATCCGCTCGTATCCGATCATTGATGCCGTCATCGTTTCCCCCCTTATTCCCTTACACTCTCTTTTCGGGATTATTGGATGTGGCTGCGATGTCGTATCCTATTCCTGCAGAGTAGTCAGAAAGTGTTTTACGAAGTCACTGGATTGAATATGTCTTTGATGGACTTTTCTACTCGACGGAGAATCCAATATACTTGGTCAGAAGCGACTCTCTCTCGACTCAATGATGAATGATACAGGCGAGGTCGGCATGTATAGTTGCATCTAACTGACAGATACATGGTCTGTCAATGTCTGAGTTGCTTGTGTCTGCTTTCATGGCGATTTGATATTCTTTTTGCTCATTCGACCTTTGCGATTTTCGGAATTTGGTCAAATCAGTCTGTCCCTTTTCTTCCACAATATAGCTAATTCATTTTAAGTAGTAGTGCAATCATAAATCTTCTATTTTCCTTAAATATGATCAATGAAGTATATAACCTCGACGATTCCCTAAACAGAATCCCCAGATTAACAACATCATGAAATATATTGGAAAAATGAGTTTCATAAAATTATGAGAGAAAAGGTATTCTTCATAAGCAATGAATTTACGTCAATTCCTCAGTCAAAAATAAGCACAGATTCAAACTAAAAATTAGCCCTCGCACAGAAGAAAGCAGAGAACAATGAAAGTGATTTAAAATGAAACACATTCAATTGCATAAACAACAAGACACATATTAGAGTAAACCAAAACAGTATATGATAAAGAAAAATATAACGTACTTATCCCAGCAGAAAAATTAGATATTTAATTAAATAAAATATCAGACAAACACAAAAAGCTACTGATAATAATATAACTAAGACTACACAGAAAAAAATACAGAAGTATAACAGTAAGTTTGTAGTAAAAACATCGTCGAAATTTAGATTTAGACACTGTTATAGACTGCATAGATAAATTGCATATATTCATTACACTTAAAACACATAAATAATTAAATAATAATGAAACACGATATAGAAACTAAAAAATGATAAATGAACTACGTAAAATAACCAAAACAATATACAATCACGAAAAACTTCTAAACTAATTCAGTAGTCTAAAATAAAAATAACAGTGCCTAGTTGATAATCTAATTCTGCTCTTCAATAAATAAATCCATGCAAGTTAAGACATCACTAAAGCTAACGAATATATAACAAATAAACGGAGACCAAGTAATAAACATAAAGCCGGGTCAAAAATTAACAGAAACGTCATCTATGAAAATAAAATAGTGTTAATAAGAATTATGATAAATAATAGATTTCACCTTTTTAACAGCCTTGTTATCATATAAACCGGCATTCGCCCACTACAGAATGGAATATAAAAAAAAGGATTTCTTAAGAAATACCTTTGGAAAAAAATAAGCAAAGTTGACCTTTGCTGCCAAATACGTAGCTATTCTCGTCTGGGTCATATATTAAAAGGAAAATATTTGATGAAGATTTTTTCTTTTTGTTCAGATTTTCATTTTTATTCATTTTGTCGGTACTTTTTTTCTGTCTACATTCTGAACTATTTTAATCGGAATTCACAAGATGTATTTTAATAAAAAAAAACTGAAAGATTAAGAGATACTCTGCTGCAATCATGTTTTCGCGAAAGTGTTTGTTTTTGAAAAGAATCCGTACTTGCTTCCAGGTGGCGGCCATATAATATACAGTAAATCTTAACACTTCAACTTTAAATACGTCTCCGGCATCATGTTTATCGTTTACTCTGTTGCTATAACGTCTAAGTGAAGTATATACATAGATGAGTATATAGTAATAAGGACTTCGTATGATATATTTTACTAGATCATGAATGTACTGAGTTCTGTAAATATTAGAAACAGTGTTAATAATTTTTAATAATTTAGCATGTTATATTAATGCAGCCAATTATATCCAGCAATAAATTCATTTTCCAGAAGTGTCTATTTGGCTACAGAATGAGATATAATTACAATTTATCAAAGTAAAATACAGACATTTAATATAAATAAGAAACAATTTTGAAATTTCTTCATATCCGTTCTTTCTGAGTTGCATCAGAATTTCTGACGTTTATGTGCATTTTATTTATTTTTATTATTTTTGTATCGTTATTCAAAAACAATTGATAATTTCAGCTGCCATATTATTTTTTTTTATTTGTTTGATTTTTTTGGCAGAATTTAAATATACTACTTCACAAAATATCAGTAGTTACGTTATATCACTTTGAAATGTTTCCAAATTCAAGAAATCAAAGTTAAATACGCTTACCTTATACCAAATATACTTGTAAATATAAAAATGAGCAGAGTTGCTATCTATATCACAAGTATCGATTCTGACGCTGAGATGAGGAGTTCATTCAGCTTTCTTAATATATAAAGATATTTTAGTTTAGTTTCCATCATAGATCTCTTTTACGTTTTATGTTGTGTTGTACCATGTAATTCGACTGTATTTGTCAACTACCATTCAAACTCATAAGAGATATACCACTTCAATATTTTACCTTCAACAAAGCGAGTTAATGTCGTTCCTCATTAGGTGTCCAGGAAAAATATGTTTTTCTTCATTTTTTAAAATCATTTTCTACTTTATTTTTATTTAACCAGAAGGGTTCAGTTTTAGCGTTGGAGTTTATTTATTTCTCAATTTATATAAATTGAGAAAGCATTCGCATGGCGAAATCATCTAAATCAACACCGCAATCATCATATATTTTCAGGGGAATTATTGCAAGTTAAAATAATATGTATCGTACCAAGACCAACGAAAATTATTTCAATAAATTCCTGAATAACGAAAACGAAAACAAGAATAATGAAAAGTTTTTACGATTAGAAATGCAAATTTCCTGTGAACGTTTTGTTTATAGTGTAGATTTATTGTTATTATTATTAATATGTTAATATGTGTGTAGCTAGGTCTATATTTGTAGTATGAAGCTTAGGAAATGTATGCTGTCTCTGATGTAGCTTTTTATTTTTGTGGTGAATGGTTGTAATATTTTATCTATTAGGTTGCTCAGTCTGCTTGTTGGGTAACTAATATTTGGGGTGCGAATATATTCCGATATTTTTCCCGGATAATTGATTTGTGTTCGATTATTCTATGTTTGAGAATCCGTAAAAATTCTATCTATCTATCTATCTATCTATCTATCTATCTATCTATCTATCTATCTATCTATCTGTGTGTGTCTGCATAAATTTTAAAGGATATTTATTTTCACTTTTTTATGTTTTGAGTGACGTAAATATTAAAAATATAGAAAAGAATTAATGAGTAATACTATTATATCACATACACGGAACTCTTATATGTATTTTATATAATTATTTGGTAATTTGCTAGTGTTTATCAACATTTGCAGGTCATTTAAAACAAAATATATTGTGAGAATTATTTTAGGTAATAATGATTAACTGATTCAATTCTTAATACTTAACCCAGAGCTGGTGGTAGAGAAGTGTATTTGCCCGTAATTGAATATAAATAACACGACTGCTATTTGAACTTGTCTTTCGTATTAGTAATTCTCTGAAAATATACATTAACCCACCCATTCATACATAATCTGTTAATCCCAACAGGCATACATCTACATACTGGCCAGACTCTACTGATTAATTTCGGAGATCGTACGATATCTGGTGTTCAGCTTAAAGTTCAAAATAATTAAAAACTTGTTAAGAATTCTTAATAATTCGCAGAGGAAAAAAACTGATGCATTTTTTAAATAATGCTTGTTAATATCTGTAAATTAAAGTTACTTTTTCTGTCTCATCTATATTCATTAGAAAAGAGAAGAACAAAGACAGATGTATATGTTCAGATAAAATCAATTGTTGCATTTTGAAATAAATTAAGTTTCAAACATCAATATTATGCCAGACATTTTTTGGGAAGAAACTGATTGTGATACTTATATGTCGAACATTTGTATATGTTATACCTGTTTATTGTATCTTTATAATTAAAATATTAATGACAGTTTTCTTAATTTGGATCTGACTGCTTTGATTTTAACTTACAATCAATTGTGACTTTTTTTCGAGTAAAAGATATATTGATCACGCATATCAGCAAACTTTGATAAGTTGAATATCACACAGCAGCATAAGATCAACAGAGGTTCCCCAATTCCATTTAATGGAAACTATATTTCAAGATCTGTTTCATTGATTATGTAGATAGGAGAGAGAAATATTAATAATGAAAATCCCTATACCCAAAGATGCCATATTTCGTCAAGAGCAGGGCAAGAAGAAATGAAACCACAAACTAATTATTCAATTTATAGAATATTCTTTGCGTATATACAAGTGCAGATGCAATGATATGGCCTATAATATATTAATATTTATATCCAACTTTCAAACCAAGTTGCTGAATAGAAAAAGGTCTTGATGTTTTCCTTCCGTTGGCCAATTTAAAGTTGAGGTAGAATCTACGCAGATGACGTAGGTATGCAAATTTCTAATACGAATTTGATTTAACAAAAATATTCCTCAGCTTCTATCAAGTGCAAGATCAAATATGATTTAAGTTATAGATTTTCAAAGCAGAAACTATAATATGGAGAATGAAAACAGTGACAGCATGTAATCTGATTCCGTCATAAAAAAACAAAACAGGATATAGCATTAATAAATAATAATCGCTTCAGATAACACGGTGGATGGATCATTTATAACAAATGTAATAAGGGAGAAACGTATGCGCAATGGGTAATTTCACGCATTGTTTTATGTTGCTTCAAACATTAATCTGAAAAATCAAATTAGTTTTAAAATGGCCTCGTCATATTTAGGAGAATATACGAATGTTATAATGGATAGCGGCAGGGAATTAGAAATTTTAATGGTAAGATTCCTCATACAATTAAGATTCGTTACTTTCATTTAAATAAACTTCAAGTAAAGAAATATTATGGAACCATCTACGCGCCTATCCAAATCTTTGTGATTATCAAAAACACATGTGAAGGCTATATGTGTAATGTATTGCCATTGGATCTGGACAAATAATGATGAACACGTATATACAATAATATCATCTTATATATTTATTCTTCAACTGTGACGATTCTGTGTAGCAGGGAATTAGCCGATTAGTTGGCACATACGAGGGATCAGT
The DNA here is from genome assembly GCA_037127315.1 of Ascarosepion bandense. Lineage (NCBI taxonomy): Eukaryota > Metazoa > Mollusca > Cephalopoda > Sepiida > Sepiidae > Ascarosepion > Ascarosepion bandense. The sequence goes on along the minus strand of JBBBDQ010001214.1, from coordinate 1,917,372 downwards.
CGGGAGGGGTTAGCCAGTCTTTATATTTTCAGTCAAGAATTCTAGATTTGATTTCGTTTTCAAACGTTTACGTGATGTTTTTCCCCACTGCTCTTCGTTGACACTATCTACGGCCAGATATATCTGACAAACACCATTGTCTGCTGTTTATTTTTGGCTAAGGGTGGATGTATGTGTCAATTATATTTTTGCAGAGTCATCACCTTTAAGACTTTTGTAACTTTTTACCTGATTTACAGCCGAATGTGTCTGTTATTACCTTCCGCCGTTCTAGGAAATATATTACATATACACTCAGAAAGATAAAGAGTTTTTCATATAATGTAGAACATATTTAAACTTGAAATATACAACAAATTGTAGATAAACTGTAAAAATAAATCAGTTGATTTGGATATCGTGCCTGGTACAAAACACTTTCAAAAATGTATAAACTGTTATTTTCAAACAACAGTATTTTAGAGTAATGTTTAAAAATATTTTTATGCAAATAAATCTTGTAGGGTTTCTTCAATGTTTGTGGAATGGCGGTAGTGAATCAGAAAAAACTGAACCAAGTAACAGTAATCACGCCCGGAAAACATTCAAATACAGCCGTAACATCAGAAATGGTTATCTTGGAACTAATTCTGAATTTTATGACAAAAAGATGTTGATGTTGCACACAACACAAAACAAAAAAGAGAAGTAATATTCCATTAATGCTGGAAAGGGCGATTATAATTGCTGGATAAGATAAAATTATTCTTCGAAAAAAAATGTTTTACTAGAAGGATTTTATATATGTCAAACGAAGGTTACACTGGAATTAACACTGAATTTTTCTTTAAAAAGAAAACCGCATTAGCACATGCATATATTTCTAACTATGCAATCGCTATCTATGAGTGTTGAATAGTTCTAAGCAGGAACAACAAATTGTCAACATGAACAAAAGAATCAGTGTTTACATGACAGGACACACCAAACTTGTGATCTGAACAAAAAGACATGTTTTTCGATTTCACAAGAAAATAACTATTATGACAGAACCACTTGGATCTGTCTTTGCATATCTACGTTTCTTTTCTAGCGCAGATTTGATCATCAGCAAATATGTGAAGATAATTGCTTTAATATGTCGTTTTCTGGTGCGTCTTATTTAATACTTCTATTGATAATTTGCCTAACGACAATTCTTAATCATTCCTTCGAATATGCTGTCTGCCACTTTCGTCTTCTCTAATATCATGGCCAAAGTGTCATACTGCTCTATCCAATATTTAGATTATAAACCCTTTTTCAGCTCAATTTCACATCATTCATCGATCACAGTTACAGGTAGCATTATGCACGAATGCAACGCTTATTTTCTTGTCTAACCACATTGTATTTTTTATGCAGGCGGTTAAATGGCAATGCTCTTAATTAAGTGGCAAAGGCTCAATATCCGTAGAAAGATGGAAGTAGGAAAAAAGTAATGAGACATTAGGAAAAAGGAGTAAATATATGGAAATGCTTATAAAGAAATATCACAAAGAGGAAGCTATGGAGAGAAGGTGAGCACAGAAAAAGTAAACGTGCAATAAGAACGCGAAATAAAAGAATGCAATGCGCCAGAAAACGAATAATAATGAATAAAAAGAATTACGAAAGAAAAAATTATGGTATATTTTTAGCATAAAGTCAGGAAATGATGCAAGTTGGGAATAAAACAATAGACTTACCTAAATTTCAAACGAATGCATTAGCGATCGATCAGATAGAAATAAAGAACTATTTTTTTACAAAGAGAATGGTTAAGATGCCGAATTGAAGTAGATAAAGACAATGAATTTTTTAAAGAAATATAAGAATTGTATTAATCGTAATACCTGAGGGTAAGGAGAGAATTCATAAATGAAAGTTAAGATCAACTAATCATAAAAGCTACGTTCAATACAATCATGATGATTTTAATGTTTCTTCGAAATAAGTAATTTAATACATAAAATTACAGATCACAAATCAAGGGAAGAAAAAACTGTATTTCCGTCAACATGAAAAGTGGCAGAAAATTAAAAAAAAAAATCTTACAGAAATATAGTTAATATGAAAAAATGTTAAAGAAATAAATTAAATTATAAATTTAGAGAAATATTTTAAATAAGCTGTCTATTTACAGATTATTGTGTGAGATGAAAAGAATAAAAATGACTGTACAACATAAGTGTAGACAAATAAATTAAATAACCCCCACCAAAAACATGTTTTCGGGCATACTACTAGTTATTAACATAAACCCTGCTGTTGCTTTGGGACTTTATTCTAAAACAAAGTAAAGAAACTATTTATGAATTTAAATAAATCCAAACATGTAGTCTTAGAACATCATAGGCCCTAAAAAACATATTATTACTATGTAAAAAAAGATAAACAATTGTCTTTATGAAAATTCAAGTAGTAGGAGATGGCTAATAGGATTCTAGAATTTGTTGTTCACTGCAAAACTTATGAAAGTGCCGACTGAGGAAACAACCACACCTTGGTTATATCTAAATTAAAAACGAAACATCAGAGATTGAAGAAGCCTAGTGCTAAACCAAGACAGCAATACAACAGACAAATGAACGACCTCAGGCTTCAAGGAAAATACAAGGATGGATACAAAAAGAAATGCAAGGGAAAAATAGAAAGAGAAACTCAAAATGGTACACACTAAGAGAATCTCTAGTGACATCATCAAACGACATCATTTCAAAGAGATACAGATGTAGATGAAAAATGAGTGAATCACAGATGAGATGATTCACATGATGCAAATGATGCAGAAAACAATGCCAAGAAAGGAAACCGAATGCGGGAAAGTCTACAAGCAAATAAGTAGCAAAGAAAATCTTTGAAATGAAGACTGGCGCAACGACAAATTTTCAGAAATAGAGAGATCGAGAATGTCTAATAAAGGAGACAAGCACAAAAATATTCAAACTAACATGACAAAAGTCATGCTAATAAATAGGATGTATGCAATCTAAGGATGAAAAATTCATATAAGTGATAAGACAAAATAGTCATGATGGGACGGATATATCGGAAATTTCTTCCGCTACGCGAGGGATCAACCGATAATAAAAAGAAATAACAAGAGGTTGGAATATTAAAAATCGAAGGGGGAACTGAACTGGCCAGGTTAAATAGAATTAAAGCAGGCGGCCCAGATTGTATTGTAATTAAGATGCTGACAACCTACAAACATTTCGGCGTAGTTAGAATTATATAAATAATAAATTATATCTATAAAGGTGACAATATACCGAATGACGTATGCAAATCGATTTTCCTAGCATCGACTTAGAAGCCAGATGTTAACTCCGCCGAAGTATAAAATTGATGAACCAGAGAAAAAAAAGGAAAAAACGTAATCGGCTGGATTTTGATGATTAGAGTACGCAGGAATTTCTAGCCAAAGATAGGACATGAACAGTGAGGTTTTGTCAAAGACACTGGAACAAGAAACACCATAAAAATACTCAGAATGTTATCGGAAAGGGTAATACAAATTCAGAAAAAAACATGTATCTATGGTTCATACACTACGCAAAAAAAGTTCGACAAATTACGCTACAAAGTTTTGATAGATATGCGCGGAAATATAGATATATTCGGAAGAATATTATAGAATAATAAACAATATGTACTAGCAGAAAACTACCTGCCTATTGACAGGAAATCATTTCAGTAGATATGCAAAAACTGAAAAGATGCAAAACAAGAATTTGTCTTACCATCAAATCTATTCAGTTTATACAACAAGGTAATCCTGAGAGAATTAGAAGTTCTGCAATAATTCGTCATTGACAAGGACAATGTGAACAATATAAGATACGCAGATGATTCAATGCTGATAGCAGACACGGAAACGAAACCTACAATCACTCCTACAAAAGGTAGCTGAAGAAAGTGAAAAGAAAGAAATAAATATAAACTAAACAAAAACTGAATGCATGGCCAGCAATAAAACGAGGAGGCCAAAATGACAACTTGGAGTCTGGATAATGAAAGGAAGCATTTACAGAAATTTAAATACCTGGGAAGTGTTCAAACAGAGGCCGGAATATATGACACTGAGATGTGAAGACATATTGGAAGGGCCAATAATTTATTCCAGTTGCTGAGTAGAATATTGAGATACAGGGAAATAAGAAAAAAGTACAAGAGTTTTATGTGATGTCTGTTGTTCAAAATGGCAGCGAATACTTGAAAATCTCATCAAAGATGAAGGAAAACTTGAAGTAAGCGAAATACAGAAGGAATCTTGGAATATTATAGACCGAAACTGTTAGCAACGACGAGTGCTTGGAGAGGATCGGGACGAAAGGGAAACTTATATTTAATATCAAATTGAGACAAGTACAGTTACTGGAATGTGTAATGAGAATGGATGGCTTGGGAAATCTGATAGTCACAGAAACGATAGAGGAAAAGAAAGACGGGGCAAAAAACCTCATGACATGTTTGACTGATTTAGACAAATGAATCAGCAGGATTTGGAAGGAGTAAGAACAGGAAGGTTGTTAAGAAGTATTAGGTATATGGAGATTTTGAAGCCTATGATCGCCTACGTCAAGACAATATACGGCACATAGAATATGATTCTCTACATAGGCTTAAATAAATTTAAATTTTGACATATCTCTCCCCGCCTATTCAAAATTACCATTCTATACTAATATTAATTTACGTAATATATAAAATATAAAAGACAGATAGAAAAGAATATAGCTAACAAGTCTGAGGCGCTTAAGAATATAATGGGATAGAAATTATTGAAAACAAAACTTTCTAGGTTACTGGTTTATTTTAAGAAGACTATATGAAAAAGAACGCAGCTTAATTGAGTGAAATATGTTTTTAGTTAAGCGCCATACGTGATAAACGCTTTGGTCGATCATATCTCGAAAGAGACATGACTGACTAGGCAGAAGAGTATCACTCAGCAAGCTGCCATTGCTTTCTGCGGTAGACTGGTTGCCAGACAAGGCTATATTATTTAACACATAACTGGAGAGAAGAGACAGATAAGATTCTTTCCCATGGGTATCTGTGCGTTAGTGAATGCAAGGAACTCAACTGAAATTTGAACTCGGCACCCCGATCGTTCCGAGTCGATATCCACTGCAACACAACACGCATAAAAGAAAAAAAGACTTTGGAGTGACGAAGGAAGTCAGGATAAATTTGAGTAAATTGTAACGGTTAAGTTTTTTGTTATAGTTTGAGACTGTTGCGCCGATAGCTATCGCTCAAACACCAGGAAATTTAATTTTTAACACTAAAAAAAGCTTTATGTTCAGTCACAAACCATCCATATAAAACGAAGGAATGAATAACTAAAATAAAGTAAAAGGTGTTACTCAGTCAAGGTGTGATATTTCGTGTCAACCAGCTCTTTGGCGTTGGTTGGAATTTAATAATATTCTTAGCAGCAGAGACGCAAGTTCAGGTTTCTTCTATGTTACATGCATCAAAAGAATTATTTTACTTTTTGTTTATTTTTTTAGAGGTTGTTGTTTCAAAAATATTTCCCTAATGTCGCTCACTTGTCAGTCTGAAGCATCATCATCATTTTAATATTTCATACATTTTATGAAAATGAGAGAACGAAACAAACCAACATTACATTATATTCTGCGTTTGATTTAGTGTTTAAAAATACCGTCTAATTTTTTGCAGTGAAGTTATGACTTTATTCGAATATAATTTAAATAGAATGTGTGGTTAGAATTGGAACATATATTCGATTTTTTGCCCTGTATATTAAAAAAATCATTTCACATTAAATGACCAAAAATAACTAGAAAAAGTTGTTTAATATTCACTTTTTTTCTCAAAGGAAAAGTTGCTTATTGCTTGCTAGGAATAGCTTCATTTTCTTTTCTTTTTAAAATAATGTGAGCCTGATGCGTACTTAAGTCATGCGTATATGAAGCATTTACCTTTCATTCGGCCAGGTGTTTTCACTGCGGTATCGTTTTGATAACACTATAATGTTTATAGATATGCCATGCAGCAGAGTTATTGCATGTGTGAATCGTTTTGTATTAGGGAACACAAGAATAGTGTTGGTCATTCTCTTAGACTGAATAAAAAGAACTGGCCTAATATATCTCGCTTTGTTATCAGTCTTCCTCTAGAAACATTACACCTCCAAGTTAGATAAACAATTTTTTTTTCGAATCTTCTTATATTTTCATGGCGTTATGATATTCAGATATTTTTCAATCATTAACCTCACACAATATCTATTGCCTTTTCAAGACCTTTCTTTTTTATGTTCCTATTTTGTACTCTATAGCCTTTATCCTGTTGTCCCGAAGCATATAGCTTCGATAAAACTACTCCGATTTTCGTCGTAATTAGGAACTTGCTTGCTTAATATTAAATCCATTTTTTTGCAAAAGAAATAAAAAAACAACCAATATTTTCCTGTACTGCTTCGATATTTTTCATAATAATAATTTTATTACTGTGGTTATTGTTTTTATTACATTAATGATGTAATTTGATTTTTAGATTTTATACCAAATATAAATATTATGAACTTCAGATAAATAGACACTGTTGTTTTATCAACAATGTGACGATCAAAATTAGCTACCAACAAAGCTGGTTTGTCTTGAAGACGCACTATAACTGACAGTGATTTCTCAATGGTAGTATGGCTTCACATTTCATATTATGCCAATTTTATCAGCTTCTTTTCTGTTTCTTAACCAGAAAAAATCATTATTTATTCTGCAGCTATGATGAGCAGATTTTAGTTACATTTCATGTAGGGAGAAAACAAGCACATACAGTAAGCAATTCAGAGTTGTTATCCAACAGTGATTGGCGAGAGATGCTTGAAATATCAGCCAGCTCTGCTGTATAATCAAAGTTGTTGTGTGGGCAGAGATACTTTCATACATTTTATGAGGTCGATCTCATTGCGTGTCTCTAACTACATGACATTCAAAATTAGCAAAAACTTCACAAATGTGAATAATTAATGTTGTAGGGACACACAGTAAACAGGCGCATTATTAGGTATATTCTGATACATTGTTGAACACCATTATATATTTAGAATATTTCAGTGTCTTTTTGCATATATTCAACGAGATACTCAAAAAGCCTTAGGAGATATTTGTTACATTTACTTATGATGCCATCCCACAATTCTTCGATACTGGTTGACTGCATTTCTAGGATTCGGATCTTTCTGTTTTACTATATGTTGTTCTATTTGGATAAAAATTCGAATTTTTCTATTTTCCATATGTTTTTCTATGTGGTAAAAATCCGGTCAATACAAGGTCTACTGTAACGCTGAAATGGCATATTTTTGCATTATTCAACTGCCACGAATTTTAAAATAATTTTAACACGTTGCATTGAAATACAGAATTATATCTCATGATGTTTGATTTGTAGTCATGAACGGGAAGTTAACGACATTATATTCCCACTAAGATCCACAATGTATATCAGGCAAATATTATCTTTTCTATTACACTGTCTTCCCCAAATTTGTTACAAAGAGGATGGAACTAAACAGACTTGATTCTTACACCAATCTTTGATTCTATAACCCGGATGACTCAGAAGAAGTCAAAACCCAACTGGAAAGGAAAATTTATTTCATTTTTATATAGTCCATATATTCGCCTCGCGCTTTTATTTTTATCTAACATGTTTGTACCTGTTATGACTCTCTGGTGCTCTAGAAATAGAATTATTAACGTAAGAAAGATGAACACAAAAAGATATGAAAAACAAGGTATTTCTTAATGTTAAATGTGGAACTTAAATGTCAGGATTTGATCGAATTCTACAATCAGTCTTTCATTACTAGAAATAATATTCTGACTACATAATCTTTGATTTGTTATCATCTGAATACTTTCCTTTAAAAAATGCGTCCTCTAAAAATATGACTAACGTATCATATATGGCCTCAACACTTACAGTTTTCATTTCCATAGTTAATATCAATTATCTTATGAAATTATCGAATCCAACTTCTACAAATATCTGACTGAAAGTTGCTTACTTTCTACATGAATTACATTGGGGAATATTTCCTCCTTCGAAGTAAAGTAATTCGGTCAACTGAACACGTTGCAAGTATTTCTACGTTTAAAGTGTCATATTTGTAAAGATTTTATCCATGATTACATGACTTCGAGCAAATTACGTGTTGGTGCAAAAGGAAATTAAATGATCGTTCGTCTGAATGAAGAGAAATATCTGTATTAATTCAGTTTCTGTGTCCTCCATTCATAAAAAAAATGTTCGTGTCCAATGTAAGCAATCTTAATGATAACTTCGGAAATAAGCATTACGCAAAGTTTGTGCTCGTCTGCTCAGACATGCGTGTGTGCTTGAAATCAAGTAAAAGAGAATAATCAAAGTATCAGGAAATGGCAACATCCAAAACCTAAAAGATCCATTCTATACAAAATGGTTACTAAATGAGGTTCTTGCAATTGCATATGGTAGAAAAACGGAAGATGTACATTATGAATATATGAATTAAAATAATAGCTTACGCTCAACATTCAGGGATTTAGACTGAAGTGATCAAAGAAGCATCATCTCAGGAGTATATTGTATATTACAACCATTTCTGGGAAAGAGACTTTAAAGTGTAACTTCTCCCCGCTCAACAATAGGATCTGAAAGGAATTTATATTAACCTATTCAGTGGCATTAGCCTTTAATATGACAATAACGATAGTTTTGACAGTGTTAAGTAATGTGTCATTTGTGGGAAAAAAAACTGTAAGAAATATCTGAGGCTCAGTTAATTTCTGCAGAAGTACAGCGACTTTAGAGTATACTGTTTTAATTTAAGGTCTTATTTGATCATAAGTGCTAATATATTTCCAGCTAATGAGAATCATTGTGTGCATAGAAGTACTGCTTCATAACAGAGGAAAATCTAGGGTCTGATCTGTGACAATAGAATATTATTGGCTTGATAGGAAAAAGACAAGTAATGAAAAAAATACTAATACATGTTAATGAATTGCCTAATCACAGTGGAAAGCGCAATGAACGAGAATAGATCAATATCTGACTTTATGACATGCATTAATCAGGATTTTCAATGTTCTTGCAGCGTTACCTCAAGGAGACGGCCAAGTTTTTCGTTATATTTCTTTTCACAGCTACAGGGAATGAAGCACACGGTGTTTAGTCATGTTCTCCTCTATAAGGGGGTCTTATTCGGGAGAGGTATGTATGAAGTATCGAACCAATTTTGAAGATTAACCTGATGCTATATGGACCACAGATCCTTTGTATTTTCTAAGATAACTCCTTCGCGTAGACGGCGGCTGTTTTCTGAGAGCTGTCAACTACACGCCTTCTCTATTCCACTTCCGTTGGAGATGTTTTTATGTAGCCTGTGTAGTGTTAATGTTGTTGGTTACTACTTATAACGACATGGCATACGGAAGTTGCATCGCACATGAATGAGAATGAGTAATCGAAATAACGAGTTCAGTGGAAAATTCCTAGCACCTGAAGAAGACCGGAGTGTACAACAGCCTAATCCAAATGCATGGCAATAACGATGAAAAGAAAAAGTCGAATAATGTAAATAATATAGAAAATACTATATCACCTCAGAAATGTAGAAAACTAAACAACTTTGCTTTTCATTGTCTTAAGAATTTTGAATTTTGTGCAAAAATGTATGTTTGCGAATTATTTCAATGCAATAATTTCAAAAGGAATCTGCAGCTGACGCACACAGAAATCGTGTTGAGACTAACAGCGATCATGCTCTATCAGAAACAATATACAGAGATTGTTTAGACGATTCGAAATTAATGATTTTCATGTTGAAGTTAAAGAACGCTCTAGCGCACGGAAAAGTTTGAGGACAAAAAATTAAAGCCTTTACTTCCTGAAGAGTAATGTCAGGAACATGCAGAATCATTAGGAGTTGATAGCACAATATTTTTGAAACGTTTGAAAGCATTCAAAGCAAATATTATTGGTTGCCGTACAATTGAAATCCGAGAGACGTCAAATGGCGTCTTGTCACTTGTAAACAACAGCTTTCACGGCAGAAAAGAAAACGGTTTTTTAGCATCGTATCGTTGTGGCGCAGTGGATATCGGCTCGGAACGAGATATCGAGGAACCGAGTTCAAATTCCAGTTGACTTCCTTGCATTCACCTACGCGCAAATACCCTAGGGAAAGGTATTAATCCGTCTATTTCCCTCCAGTTATGGGTTAAATAATAGGACAGATTGGGTTTTATTGCCTTGGTCGACAACCAGTCTACCGCAGAAAGCAATGGCAACCTACTGCGGGATAATCTTCTGCCCAGTTAGTCATGTCTCTTTCGAGACATGATCGCCCAAGCGTGTATCACGTATGGCACTTAACTAATTGACTGATCGTTACGAGTGATAGAAACCCTGAATGTACAAGTTCTTGGGGTAAGCCCGGCCATGCATCAAAATTGACAACAAAGCCGAATATTTATGGTTTAAATATTCCTGCTCAGCATTTGAGAGAATATGCTGGTTTAGTTTATTTTGGTTTGCACAAACCGACCGAGACCATCATGGGAAATAACTATTTACTATAACTGATTGAAGCATTGAAGGAAAAACGGCCGCTATATAACCAGATACACGACAAAGTGATGTTGCAGCATGACAACGCTAGTCCACGTGTTGCAAAACGAGTGAAAACCAACTTTGAACAACTTAAATGGGAATCCTACATCACACCCAGTATTCACCCATCATTGACCCGTCAGACTGCTTGATTGTAAATAAAACATTAGTTTTGATGAAAGATAATCGACAGCATATTCAAGATCCTGATACATTATGTAAAACTATAGGACTTTTATTTTGCTGTGTCAAAGCATCTCAGGGAACTAGCCATTCTCGGACATCATGCATGACAAACGCTGTATTTACAGGCAACATTTAAATAAATATACTTTAACTTTTTTTTACTATTAAACAAAACCACTACTGATTATTCTGCGTGTGGATTTGCCAAATTCTGATGGTTTCAGAGTGAATCCTGTTTTTCGTTTTTTTTTCAATGTTACTCTATTCTACTACTCCACAATAAAAGGATTCGTATCCCTAGCTCATAATACTCATCTTCAAACATGACGGTGAGATCTGGTCAGCGATGTGTCTCGCTCATTTATTGATTATTTTGGTAGCTATATCAAATAATTCACGATGTTGTTCAAATAATTTTCTAGTATACTTAATAAGCAATGATGTATGACGACATGACTGAGTTGTTTTTTGCAAGATGATTACTCAGAAATGACTGAAAACTTCATAAAACTGATCACGAATTGGTGACATTGATTGCATTTGGCGTCAGTGTGTGGGGTTAAGCATATCTCTATCTACATTCCCATTTATGACATAGAAAAACGAACAAAGATTCTAAAATTGTTTTAGTTATAAATAATTTATCTGTTTGCTGAGCTCAATTTCGTTAGAATCAAATGAAAACGATGTGCATTAATAAGTACGAAGACTAATGTGGTTTATATAAAAGGGCAAGAAACCATTTTGATGTTAGAATTCGGTCGAAAATCTACATGAATTAGATTATTGCATCACTTAGCGTTACTATTAAATATAATTGAATTACGAATTAAACAACATTTTCTGTCCATAGATAAACCCAGAACAAATTAGTAATAGGGTTTACATTCAAAACATTGAAAATTTTTAAATTATTTCAAATCGTTTTGATAAAATCATTGAAAGTTTATAGCAATGATACTTCCATCAAAATAGTACTAACGGTGATATTGGCCCAAATATCAATGAGAATCTTACGGAATTATAGCATAAATGATAAATTGTATACATTTATGAATCTAATGTATGACTTTCATTAAAAGGAGAAACATTATTAGATCAGCTGAGGCTGACAAAGGGAACCTCGCTGCTCAGCTTGAAAAGGATCGCCAATTTGGGGTGAACTAGGGTAAAAATGGCTCGTGAATTTTAATTGTTCCATAACGAAACTGCTATCTGTTAACCACCACAGACAATTAATCCTATCCTCCATTAGCATGGACTAGACTAGTCCCGCTGAAAGCAAAACACTGTGCCTCCTCAGTACAACTCTCTCAAGCGACATCAAGTGGAATTACTACATGGAATCCATAGCCAAATCTGCTTCAACGAAGGACGGTTCATTTTGTGGGACCAGGAAGTTTTCCGTCTGAATCCATTCTGCACATACAAATCTACCATCCGCCTGTGTATTTAATAAAGCTCTCACATCTGCTCGAGTGATCATGATATTAATCTCGGGCTTCTTGACAAAATCCAACGAATAATCTGCAATGTGATTGATCTCGATTTGTTAGCTCAGATCCGGTCACGTTCTTATCGGCATAATGTGGCTTCCCCTTGTCTCTTCTAGAAATTCTTCACGCTTTCTGCTCCGATGAAATTAGCTCCCCGTTGCCTTCAATGCATTAATTTACTCGAGCTAATAGAATAACAACATTTACAATAAAACTTAAACACAACATCTATTTCATAGCTTCTTTTCTTGTAATTTCCACCTGTGGAATTCCCTTTCGTATATTCATTTCCTCGACAGGTAAAATCTCTAATAATTTAAGTGTAAGATCAATTACCATCCCCTAACTGCTTGACTCGATCACCGAAGTTAAGCCACATCGAGCCTGGTCAGTACTTAAATGGGTGAACATTTGGGAATACCAGGTGCTGCAAACGTAAGGACCAAGAATGGTCCTCAGGTCCTCCAGGTTTGGGGGTTGGGTGCAGGCCTAGAACCCTGCCCCGTTAAAAAGCAATTTGTTACAGAAACAGTAACAAAAGTTGCTGCCCTATGCACCATCTGGGTGTGATGGATAAATAATGATGATGAACTCCTTGACTAGCATAGTGTCCCTCATATTAATTTCACTATCTACTCTTGTCTCTTCACTCCAGTTTTCTCATTCTTCTTTTAAACATTGTCTGACACACCTTATAAATTCTTCCTCTTTCTTATCACTCTCCTGTTATGTAACCCCCGGCATATCTGTAGCCGTACTGCCTTGCTTGGGGTTAAATGATTATAAAAATAAAAAAAATAAGTATATGAAAAAACAAAAAAAAAAAAAAGAAATAGACAAACAGCAAAAATATCAGAATTTATTTCATTCTTTTTCTCCACATCTTGTTGCCTGATGAGACTTTAATAAAGTTAAAAACAGATTAGATTGGTAAATGTTTCTTTTTTTCTGTATCTTACTACGATATGATGTATATGAATTTTATTAAATGTATAAATATCATATGGTTTTATTGCCGCTTAAAGCAATATTGAAACCGTAATCCGCCCTGTCGGCGGTGCTTCAGAATACGTCGACTGCACCTCACCAGGGGATAAAGGTCCACCAAGAGGGCCACCTGTTGGCGGTGTGTGGCCATCCGTAACGCCTGGGGACGGAAATCCTGGTGGCTGAGAAGTTCATGACCCGGGTGTAAAGAGGTCATGTTACTTCAACACACCACTTTGGCTCTTACCTGGGCAAGACGAGCGGTCCCGACATGCCCTAGCTCATATATATTTCTTTCTATCCCAGTAGTATTATTGAAATTAGTGGATCATCTGAGGGTCAACTGTGTTAAGAGCAAACAACTTTTTCATCATTGCTAAATTGAAGAGTTCTATAAACAAAATTTTGCAGAAGCTCAAGACTTGCTCTCAATAAAAGTATACTGGTCGTGTATCCCTGTCTCAGCCAAGGCGAATGGGTTTTCCCCTTGGTTCATTCCCTTCTCAAGTTGGACTCCATGGTGGAGCACAGGGCCAGTGAAAATAAAAAAACAAAACATGGCATCTTTGACCAAAACAAAAAACTAAAAGAAATTTATCCGAACCGGACTCTGAATGTGAAACAGCTGACTTCCCAAGATTCATTATCATTGAATCCTTGGAAGCGGTCTGTCTCGCTAAATATCCCCACTCTTAAAAGAAAGAGTTATCTCTACACGAGCAACCCTAAAAAATGTTAAAAAATTGAAAAATGTAAACTTACTTGTCGAGGTTAATAAGAGGAGACCAGCAGAAAACCTCCTAAAATTATAAGATTTCATTATTCCAAATGCAAAGTCTATCCACATAAGAGGCTAAATACTTTCAAAAGTGTAATCAGAAGCCGGAAGTTGGCTTTAACCTCAGAAGATGAAACAAGAGAGGCCCTGAGAAAACAGGGAGTGGCAGATATAAAAAAGAGTAAACATACGAAAGTGTGAAAAAAGGGTTGAAACTAATACCTATATATTGATTTTAATCAGCCCAAAATCCCTACAAAGGTCAAAATAGGATATTATCTGGAGAAAGTCGAACAGTACATTCCAGCTCCCTTGAGGTACTTCAAATGTCAGAAATTTGGACACCACAGGGACACTTGCAGAGGACTACAGACATATGCCAAATGTGGAGAAAAAGAACCAAATCATAAAAAGGAGGAATGTTCGAAACCACTAAGAATCCAGATTGTCAACAAGACCAACTAACATATGCAAGATATACCGGAAAGAATTTTCCAATCTTCTCACTTTGGTTTTTTTTCAATTGGATTAGATAGATCTATCTATCGCCCGGTTCACACTCCACCCATGTCTATTGAACAGGTTAAGAGGCTCATTCCTTATTCCCTGTTTAGGATGTGGATTCCAGCTTTCTCTTTTCTAATCTTCTCACTATTACGTAGCCCCCTGCACATCAGTGGCATTACCGATAAATGTATCTTTCCTGGAGGCTAGGAAAATTATAGACGTCTATATGGATGAGATTAGCTATGTTTCTGTTACATGCAGAGCCGAAAGAACCAATGAAGGGACGAATATAAAATGCTAATTGAAAAACGTATAAAATTAGACCCAAGTGAGTGGACAAAATTCCAGGCAAGGCTAAAGAAAGAACCCACCAATAAAAGAACCCATGACAAAATAAATAATGAAAAAGAAATAGAAAAAAAAACATCACTGACACAGACCACTCTTATTAAAAAACAGAATTTGAAACGATCATCAGTCTGTCTTTCAAATTCTAAAAGTGACAAAATGGGAAAAATAATATGCAAAACCCTGAATCAAACAAGAACAAAGAAGAAGGCCCATCACAATCTAAAAGAAACCATACTCCATCTTACTCATGAGAACGTCTAAAGATTTCAAACTTAACAAGTCAACTTACAGAACCATCAACTTCTAAGTTTGAGACAGAAAATTGGTTTAGTTTTCTGGAAAGGATAGAAATCGATGAGCCGAACAATAGAAACAAATAGAACAAGAACAATAACACCAATTCAGAAAAATACCCACCAAAAAATTGAAATTACAAAATAATGCAATCCTACAGTGAAATTGCAGAGGAATCCGGGCTAATTAATATACCATAAAAACCCAAACAATCAACTAACTGTTGGATAATACTATATTGGAAATTTACCCACGGTAAATAAAACTGGTAGTGGAAAAACTACATCAGTTAGCCATCTAAATAAATCAATCTATTTGATATAAATAACCAACTTATACCAGATAGAAACATCTGAAATCATTTACAGGAGTTTATCGGAGTAAGAATAAACGGGCTGTGTTTAAGGACATTATCCTTAAATTATGTTTGCAAAGTATATATATTTAATATATATGCGCAGTCTGGATTTGGCATTAAATGACCCACAGCAGTTGATATGCGATAAAACCGAAAACAAACAAACTACACGTGATGCAATATTATTGCCACAAAACAAATAGACAGTTTGTAGTTTTTTTACATACAATTATTGACATCTGTGGACAATTACTGAAAAATGTATTCCAAAAACATGCACATAAGCAAATACACATGAAAATAATTTTGTATGGAAAGGCATTGTTTTAAAAATAATCGAATATTTAGAACAATTTTATGCTAATATAACAAACATATATTTAAAAAAAAAAACATTGTATTAAATTATTGATTAATTATAGAAATATTACGTTAATCAAAAATAAATGTAAACTTCATCTTTCATAAATTAATAAGCAATTCGTATGATAATATAATTAGAAATTCCGCCTGCACATTCTAAAATACGTTTACGTATTTCAGATGCAGAGATTGTTGTTCGAATTGTGTACATTTTAAAATCACTGATAGCATTCATTAATATTCTCTATTGTAAAAGCTTGTATTTGAAGACAAGGTGAACATATACCATTCGTACAGTGCAAAAAAAGAAAAGACATGTGTAACTTTGTATAAAACTGAATTGAGAGTGGAAGAAAAGAATTATTTACGGAATGTAAACTTCATATTTTCAAGCTCATATCAAACGAAGCAGAATCCATCACGGAAGTAGATGTTTGCTGGGTTCACTGTGAGAAGAAAAAGCATGTCTGTCAAACTCGCCGAATATAATTTATAATACAACAGAAGGTTTGTTGCACATGCAACACGACCTTGGAATCATAGGCTTGTGATTGCTGAATGCGTTTTCTTTGAAGACAAGCATGGGAAACATCTTACTTGGTGATGGGTCCAATTCTTTAAAAGTGTAGGAAGGGTGAAAATTATTGCTTTCTTGGGAAATATGCACAGGGTCAATACTGCTGTTATTAAGACTGAATAAATATTGATTTTTTCTTTTTACGAAAACCAATTTATTTCATAATATTTTACAACCATTCATCCTATGCTTAATGACACTACTAACCTGAATTTGATAGTAGCCGCATAAAATTTCTAGCCGAAATGCTCAATTAGTTCATAGTCGGATGAATGTCAACTTTCACAGTTAACAACACAAAAACGAAGTTAATGTACCATTACATATTCTGAAAGACACTGGTTATTACTTTAATCACTTGACTTAAGGCTATCTAATGATGTCATATGATGTCAGTTTTCAGGTTAGAGTAATGAATATAAAAAAATTATTAACACTAGCACCTTGTTTCCAAAAGCATGTTTAAAGTGACTTACATACTTGTTCTTGACAAATTTGTGGACAGAAGAAAGTAACAGAAAAATCCTGTACAAATATGAATCTCTAAACATTTTGAAAACGTTGGACATTATTCAGTAGACTTCCATATGTAGTTTGGGTTATGATAAATTTAAAATCGCCCCTCATTACAGCACATTTGGCTTGTATAATAAGGTCTATTTGTTTTATAGACAATACAATGTTAGTATTAATCAACTTTCATCTATGAACATTAGTTGACTCATATTTAGCAATGAAATATCACGTAAATAAGGTAATTGGTAAATTTCAACGGGATAAATTAAAAGGATGGCATCAGTATTGCAAGTCATATATAAAGTTTTTTTGATTTTTCTAGGTTAACCATCAGAGGGTTAATAATATCGTGAAGAAACTTACTGTGAAGGCTAATATCGAGTGGAACAACATTCAAAGATACCAAAAATTGTGTCTGAGCGATGGAAAGATGTACTGAAGAGAGAAGTCTTCAGAAACCGTCGTCAGAGCATAAAAGAGCTGTCACCAACTGTATGCAAATGTTTCTATATGCAGAAAGAAGATTCTAAAAGATGTGAGCTATCAAAGAAGAGCTGCAAGAAAGAAACCCTTGATTTCATACTTTAACAATAACAGGTTTATTCGGTAGCAAAGTTTAAAAATTTTGGTATTTGCTTAGATGAAAAGAAATTTTGCAAACGTTCGAATTTGAGGTTTATAGTTTAAGGCGCTCTTTGTTTAAAAGAAAAAAACAGAGCTTATTCATGTTGACGAACGGTAAACGGTTCCAAAATACTCTCAAGTATTACAAAAATACTACTCCCAATATTTGAAAACATTCAGAATGGAAAAATGTGTACCTTTTTCAAGATGTTGGTGCGCCATGTCATGCAAGCAAAGTAGCAAAGGCCTGGAATAAATAGCAAGTAATCAAGGATGTGTAGCTCAATGACTTGACATGAATAAAATAAAGAAGTTTTGGGAGCACCTTTATTGAAAACATCGAGAGCGTGTAACCAAAACACGTGAGTTGCAACACTTAAAGTAACACTGATAAAAAATAGCAAAATATGGACGAAACAATTGTTGATAATCTGATCAATTCATGAAAAAAAAAAAAAGCAAACACTGAAAGAAACAAATAAAAGTAGTTACAAATACTGGTTATTTATGTTGGGCTTAGGATTAAGTAATTAAATTTTGAAATTAGATGTAAATATTTTTTCTAGTTAAAAACGATTCCTAGGGCATTCCAGGTAAAATCTCTTGAGTTATATATATATATATATATATATATATATATACAGCAAACTACTTCAACAATATATATATATATATATATATATAACTTGTTCAAGTACTTAAACATAATTAAATGTCTAATAAATTATAATGAATCAATATAGATTTTTCATTTTTAGTCAAATCTTCGGTGAATTTCATAAAGTTTTACAATGTTTTCATATGATTTTTAAAAATATATAATTTGAGCATTTATATATCCTGTCTACTTTACAAGGTCTATGACAAATCTAAGAACTATTTCGTGATACTTTTCTTTAATTAAAACTTTCGTTTACTAAAATGATTCTTGCGTTTACCTGACGGGGATGGCACACTAGCATCTTAAATTAATTTTTAGTACTTTTAATAATTGTTTGATTATATAGTATAAGTGATTTTCTTTAGTTTCTTTCTTTTTATGTTTTGTATATTTTTTAGTTTCGTCAGTTTCTTCCTTTTATGTTTTTTATGCTACATTGAAATAAGGTAATATCTGCCAAGAAAGGTAAAAGATGCAATAGATTTTTTCTTAAAAATTGATTATACATAAATATTTTTATATTTTTTCTTAATCTGCTTATACAATAGTAGCTAAATACTTTAGTGCCACCTGCTAAAATAGAAAACAGAAAAAAACGTTTGAATCAAATATTAAAATGATGAGACTGAAAGAAATACTAAGAAACATGTTAAAAAAATATTGTGAAAAAAAGTCATTAATTAGAAACACATTAATATTAAAATATTAAATGTTTTACGTGAGTGTTATATGCAATAAACAAACGTATATTCTATTTAACATGTGACACGCATTTCGGTACAAGAAAATCGATCACATTTTATTTTTATATCAGTAGAATATCTCATGAAGTCTGATTTTATGATCATAATAAACATTCTCAAATACAATTGAGATGAACCAACCCAGGGTAAGAATTTCATTATATATCAATTTTTCTGATAAATATATCCCGTTAATGTTAGTCAAATATTTGTTGTTATTTTATATGTGTTATTAAACAAACAATAAAAGCATCATAAATAATATTTATAAACGTTCCAAATATATTAACTACATAACAAGAAGTGGGCTACAATGATTCTTCCTATTCTGTTCGCTAGTCTAAACAATGTCTGACCAAAGGCTATTGCAAATTGTATTTGTTCTGCTATCCATTTAAACAAATTGGTTCAATAGTGTACTCAATTTTTGTTTCTCCTCTTCTATCGATGAGAATAACATATTCAATTTCCTTCCCTTCATTTTTCCCAAAAGTATTTACTGCTAGTTTCATTGGAAATCTATAATAAATATTTCTGGAAAATTTTAAGTATCATTTTCATTTCTACTTCCCTTAAAACTTTTTTATTGCTCACATGCACCGCTCAGGATGTTCACCGCATTATTTTTTAGAAAAAGTTTTTATTTTAACTCCACAGAAACATTAAAAATAAAACAGTACAATACAAAAAAATCTGTTATTCAGTGTATATCTCTACAAAAGCAATATTACGTATTTTTCTGCTTTGTCCTGTGACTTTTGAGAAGACGGGCTATCATGTCTTCCTGCAATGTCATGTATTATATACCTCTTAGCAGTTTTATCTATTTGCTATATCTACAAATCTGTGTTTTACTTCTTATTTACACAAGCTCGTTAGATATGATATGTACACCTCTCCTCGTTGCTTGCTTTACATATATCCTGTACCTGAATTAGTTAAGTCTTTTTTTTTTTATTTTTCATCGTTATCTGTCCACAAAATGTCAACTGTCTCTTTCTGATATTATGCAAAAGTGCATTCTCTAAACTTCGGCATTGATCTCATTTTTATTCTTTGCCATGTTTAGTATTCTCCTGTAGAACTAGATTTGCATTGCTTCAAGATTCTTCATGTCCATCATCCTATGTCATATAAGATGACCAATATTCTATAACAATTCAGTAAGCTGATTTCTTTAACGTCATTTTTCATTTTTCTAATTTTCTTACATTTTCAAAACAAAAGTGTACTATGTCAATGCACCTTTACGCTTCAACATTGAATTTTCAGTCTTCTGTGTGAAAAACGTCCTATATGTTTATATTTTTAAAAATTAATTTGCTGTCTCCAGTTCATTTGTTTGTCCGATTTTGCTGTCTGTATTCTAAAGATTAAGGATAACGTTTGACATTATCATTTTACTATTTGTAATATTCTCTCTGTGTCAGCCACCGGAATCTCTGTTACAATAAGAGCTTGTCTGTTGGCTTTGTCCTTGTTTATTTGGTCTTTCAAATTTAATTTCAAACATTTACTCTTCTATGCCATTCGATAGTTTTGGGCATTGTGGGTTGTATTCTCTTGTTTTGTCTAATACTTTTATTCCAATTCCGAATTATATTGTATATCTTTAATATCAACGTCCTCTTCTAGAGTTTCATGCACCAATAAACAAGTCTTTCGTTACATTACCTCCATTATTATTTCACTGCTATATATTTAAAGGTTATTGTTTCTATATCTACCAGACTTTATTTGAGCCATTCCGTATTATTATATTTTGTTTCTAATGATTTTGTCGTATTGTCGTACATTCTGAACCATCTCCTAGTACTTCTCGTTCTTCTTTTTCAACACTTTATCTGTCATCCAATATTTTCTCTTTGTTTAGTTTTATCTGAGATGATCTGTTTGCCGATTATGCAAAAATCTGCTCTTAATGTGTCCCATATCAAATTTTAATTCTCATTTTGTTCATTTTATCTCTTTTTAATCATGTCCCTGTATTACTCATTCCTATTTAGATCATTCAGTAATCTGTCGTATTACACTTTGGATACTCCTTTGTGTCAGTCTACGCTTAAATATCGGTACTTATGTATGTCTTACATTCGAAACTATATACTTAACCTTCTATTATCGTTATATCGGGATTACTTTGTTTCTCATTGTAGGCTTGTGAGAATTATTAGATGTAATAGGGTAAATTATGTAAATTTCTAATTGTACACACGAAATTGTACCTTTAACTTAAAAAAATAGAACAGTAACTCTACTTAAGATGTTTTCCAAAGACATGCAGTTTTCCCAAACTTCCTCCAGGTTGTTTATAGATAAATGTGTGTGTGTGTGTGTGTGTGTGTGTGTGTGTGTGTGTGTGTGTGTGTGTGTGTGTGTGTGTAGAGAGACCAAGAAAGTGATATTTGTGTACCCATATATAAAAATATAATAAAATATCTACAGAACAAAATAAATCATACTGAAAAAACAAGTGTAAAGAAATAATAGATAATTAACGGATATATAAAATAGAATATGAAATTATTTAGGAAAACCATCTACATCAAACATGTATAAAATTAAACAAAAATCTAAGATCTCTCCCGAGATTAACAGCAGAGATATACTTACACTAGATTAAATTTTTAAAGTCTCCGGTAGTGTCCTGAAGAGCACAGATTTGAAATTAAATGGCTTTCGTTAGCCATCTATATGAAAATATTCCATCTTGAGACAAGTAATGTGCGTTTTATAGATATTGTAGAAATATTGATAGACGTCTTCAAATTCAAATTACTACGAAACACGGCATCGTGTATTGTGATGATGATAATATAGATTTCTTGTCCGCTTTTTTTATTTAGGGAGGGAAATCGAACTCTACAATGTAATTCGAAATCAGCGTCCAATTTATCTTACTAACATTGCTGCAACCAGAAGTTGTGTGGCTGTTCCAGATGGCTGACAACATGATCTCCTTATTACTGAAACAAGTGCTCGATATCTCTGAATAGTATGACCGACAGATTTTATTCAGATTGGATCGTCCGTCCAAAATGTTTATAGTTCACCTTCCGCACATAATACTTCTGCCGTATTAGAATTATGTACACTACACTGCTATTTGCACTCCGTACAATTGTCTACATTCAATAACATAGACATCATATTTCCATGCGGATGGAGGACATACATTGTATTTTTATATAATTGCATGGGATACTAGCCGAGATGATAGTTTGATTCTGTGAATTTGTAGAAATAGTAATAAAGTTCAATCCATGCGCCATGCAGTTAATACTTAAACTCAATATAAAAGAAGCGATCAATAACTGAGCAGTTTTAAAAATAACAAATAGACGAAATACCCATAGAAATGGGTAGTGAAACGAAAATGATGTTGATTGGTTTGTTTCTTTTTTTACGGTTTATCAACACTTTTACATTTATTTAAATTCACAAAATATTTTTTCAAGATTTTTTACACGATAATGATTATACTAATACTAACTAATTCTAAGCTAAATAAAAAGAAGGGGTGAATTTATATAGTCATATGTCGGAATGCAAACAGTTTAGCCCCATAGGTTAAGTAAAATATTCATTTCGATATTGGCTGTAGTTTATTCATATGTAAGCCGAAGACTAAAATCACCGAAATATTTAGACAAAAACTAAAAAGTTAGGTACATTAGTCCGCAAGCAAACAATGATAATTACCCTTCACAGATATTCAGAGAAGCAATATTATGTCGTCCTGAACCTTTGTAAATTTTCCTTTTTATATGCGTTTATTTACAGTAATTTAGTTATATTTTAGTTATGATGAAAGATTATTTAACGTATTGCAAAAGACTGTTTTATAGTATTTATACTTAGTATATTGCAACATTAACATATAATTTTTATAATGTTGGTTTTCGTAAATTTATTCTGAAGAGAACTTTCGGTAACTCATTGTTAGAGACTTATAAATTTTGGGTAATGTAATGTAAAGTCAATGTAAATTCTCTCGAGTGATTCACGCGGAAACAATCTTTTCAAATACACGCAACGTCTGAATGATACAAAACACAGAATAGTATTCAGTTACCTTCCCACTGAAGATAATATAGCACAAAAACTTTTAAAATAAGCGTAATCCGAGCCATATAGCTCGGTCAAAAATTGTCTAATTATCCCCAGACGAGATTCTAGCCTTAGGTGGAGTCTCGACAGGTTTATTACTCTTCGCCAAAAGGTAGTTTGACCGACGAAGTAAGTGTTCATGCTAATGTACAACACAGAATCCGCTCAAATCTCTGTTTAAGGGATTTATATACTAATTATGTATGGTCACGTGATCCCACGAGTACAATACATTCGACCTCACGTCTCGTTACCGACACTTTCTTACTACATAACACATCCATCTGGAGTATAACCTCCCTATTTGTAGTGTTAGATCTACACATAAAAATTCCACCGTAATTCTTTTTTCTTTTCCATACCGTTGCGGTTCAAATCGGCAAATAAGTGTACAATCTCGTTAAGGATTTCATCTTAGAAATTCTCTTCAGGACGTAGGCAATCATGGCCTTCCACTTTTCCCTATTCCTGGTGGCTCTGTGCACGCCTTCTCCTTTTACACCATGCAATCCTCGTTTCGTCATCCACCTGATTAGGCCCTTCAAATAAGTTATCCGTTGCTATCCCCTATCTATTTTCCCTCTATCTGGCCCGTTAGTAACAGATTCTCCAGGGCCTCCTTCCTCATTGAATGTCTCAGGAACTTCAGCTGTCTCGTCCTGATCCTCAGTATTAATTTCATTTTTGTTTCCACCACTTCTAAGTCTTCATCATTGCTGACATGCTCGATCTATGATATTCGCAGCATCATATATAGAACCACATTTTCAAGTTTTCCCTTCATCTTTGATGGTATTTTTCCAGCATTCACTGCTATATTGAAAGACTGAGAGCCCGTAGCAATCCAGGACTCTCTTCCTAGTTTCTAGCGAAATTATCCTGTTTCTAAATACTTCACTCAACTTATGGAATGCTTCCTTCGTCATGCCAACTCGCCTTCGGATCTCTGTGTCGCACTTTCTGTCTTCTGTTATAACGCTTCCCAGGTATTTAAATTTTTGTACCTACTTGATTCTGGTATCCCCGACCTGTATTTTGCCATTTTTACTGATGACCATGCATTTGGTTATCGTGCATTTTATCTCTAGTCCTTTCTTGTTACTTTCTTCTGCTACCATCTGTAGGAGGTCTTGTAGCTTCCTTTCTGTGTCTGCTATCAGCACTGTATCATCTGCGTACGTTAGGTTGTTTAAATTGTGGCCTCCGATTACGAAACCAGGCATAACTTCTAGGGTCCTTAAAATATTCTTGCTGTACAAGTTGAACAGATCTGGTCTATTTTTGACATGTGATTTGATCCTTGATTTGTAATATGAAATCATCTTTCTGTGAATAAGTATTATTTCTTCCAGAGTTATAGGCAACACTTTTATGGCAGTAAGAAAGATATTTTTAATTTCGTTTTCAGACATTATTGCCACAATCACTATATTTTCAATTAGATCGCGGAAATCCGGAATCAAGCATACTAATCCATCAGAATTAGTCAATTTCTTTGTTGGTAAAAAAAATAAATTTATAATTATAATTCAGTAGTATAGTTCTCCAGCTTGACTGTATATTTGCTGTATGTGTGGTAAAATTCTTAGAAATAATATATAGACACTAACGGATGATGGTCGATTTGTAAAAGTAATTCTCGTTCATGTAGGAATTTATGGAATTATTTTATGTCAAGATCTATAGCAAATTCTTCCTTCTAGATCTGGCTGTAATTTTCCTCAGCGGCGATTAACGACCTGGAAGCATGTGTTATTGGTGTGGTTCTTACCTCGTCATAATTTATGTAATATTAGTGCTTCAATTCCCGAGTCATTTTTATCTGATGCAACCACAATGTTTAATTTTGGGTCAAAATGCATTAGTGATAAATCAGATGTTAGTACTATTTCGATCTTTTCCAAGAAACTTTGCTATTTTTCTGTCCAAATTTATTTCGCGTTTTTCTTTAGTAAGTCATTTAAGGGTGCTCTTAACACATGCATATTTGATATATACAACATGGTAATAAGCTGCAAAAACTTAAATACTTGAAATGTTGCTAAATTGGTAGAAGTGTCGTTAATTGCGCTTATTCTGTCAAAATCTAGTCGCCAAACTTTTCGTCAATATTTTGTTCCAGATATTTTATTCTGGACACAAATAGCCCACATTTTGTTTCACTAATTTTGAGACCTATGCTTTGATAATTTCGAATACCATTTTTATGTCGCATATTGGTGTTTGGTTTTGTATTTTTATCGGTATATCATCCAGATATGATTGCAAGTAATGAAAGCCAGCGGGTATTGTATCCATAATTTGTTGAAAAATGCTCAGAGCTACCTTTATTTTCAAAGGAAGTCAGTTGAATTTATATAGACATTTATGTGTATTGGTAGTAAATTTGATCACTATTCTTCTACAAATATTTGCAGATAGCAGTCCGACAAGTCTAACTTAAAAAAATCTCACTTTTTGTTTGGAGAAAATATCTTTCAGGCTTGGTAACGAGTAATTGTAATTTTGTAAGCTTTTATTAAGCCTCCGATGAAAAACAGCATATACGCGAATTTTATTGAACTTTTTCTTCAAATTAACAATCAGCGATACCTATTTAGAGCATTCTAGTTTGAGAATGACACAAAATCATTCTAGCCTATCTAATTCCTAATTGATTAAATGCAACGCCTCAAAGAGTACACTAGTTTTATAGAATATATTTGCTGCATTTCTTTAACTTCAAAATTCGCTTTTGATTTCCGTCAAGTGCCAAGACTTCTGGAAAGAATATATTTGCTGCATTTCTCTAACTTCAAAATTCGCTTTTGATTTCCGTCAAGTGCCAAGACTTCTGGAAAGATTTCTGGGAATTTTTTTTTTAAATTCTGTTTTGAAATGTTCGCTTCTCGTAGTAGTACCTTTGGTGACAATATTTATTTGGTGGCAGAATGAATTGAAAAGAAGGCTTCAAAATTTAAATAAGAAAATACCATTTGTTTTAAAAATAATACAACTGCTATTTTGGTTTTTCAACCAAAAGAAATATTACAGGTGAACTCCCTGACAATATTTAATTTCTTCCCTCATATATCACTAATAACTTTTCTCGAATTCAATAAACTAGGCTTACAAATCATTTTCCAAGTCTTTTCATTAATTATATTAATATCAGTCGCAGTATCCAAATCTGAACATCTGGCCGAATGAGGTATTGTGCACTGATTGCGTTTTCTTCCTAAATAAAATTTTTGCTTGATCTTATATAAGCAGAATTCTACAGACTAGTATCTCTTTCTAATCTCATTCTACTCCATCACACATTTTCAGTAACACACTGTCATTTATATTTATAGATTACTGTCCTAAGTGGAAAAACATCTTTATCGAAAGAAGGAAACACATATCTAGTACTAAAGACAACACGTAAACTGACAGTAGGGAAACTTAAAAAGATGCAATCAGACATTCTGCCGGCAAGCATTCGACTCTTCCTACCTAACCACAGAAACTTAAGCTAAACTGGATAAAAACTAGGTAAAGAAAACAACTGGCCATTTAAAGCGCTTAATCTTTGCATATAAAATAAATTTATTGACAATCACAGGATAATCTTGTTCACCTAAAATACGGTAAATGTTTTATAACTCTTGGCTTATTGCACAAAGAGAACAAATCATAAATACGCTGTGGACTACCTTAGCATTAATTTATTTTTCGGCACTTGAAATACCCTGAAATGCAATAAGACGGACATAATTTGGAAACAGGTTGAAGGAACTCAGTCAGCCGTTTTGCCAGATCGTGATCCTAAAAGTTTTTTTATTTAGTTGCTTTTTATTTAATTTCAAACATTTAGATTTTCTAATTTTATCAAAAAATCTAAAAGTAATTCTGAGAAGATTACGGTGTCTTAGATATCGTCAGTTTGTATACCAATGTTCAGCTCCAAGTGACCCTAGATATCTATCTTTATAGGTGAACTATGTGTTTGTCTGTGTATAGGGATTGATATTTGTATAATTTTAAATATACCCAAGAAAAAAAAAATCGGCTAACACCCTTAAATACGCTTTTAGCATATATATATATATATATATATATATATATATATATATGGTGTGTTATATGCTATTAATTATTTATATAATATGTTCTACATGTCATCTGTTCTGTTGAAACGACTTTTCAATACCAGTCTTCCCCTACTAAAAATCACATTCAACACACAGCTAAAGTTAATGATTGCAATTGCGTTGTTAATAGGTTGCTTGGGACGATTTAGGTTTTGTAATTTTTTTTGATAAACCATGGCCATCAAATGCCCAAAATGTTAAAAAATCACGTAGAGTAATGTCTTTTTTTGTAGGAATAGAAAAACACTCATCGTTCAACATGTTAATATACATGTATAGGCCTTAAGATGTCCACAATTACAATAATTAATTTATTAATTATGTCACCTCATATCTGTGCCGAGAGTGCATCTAAATTTTTAAAAGTTTCATACAACTGCGAGCACCCCCCCCCGCAATATATATATATATATATATATATATATATATATATAGTTGTCAGTCCAAAAACGGGGCGGATAATCCAACAAGATTTTCATAATATAAATTATTAATAGATAAATGCATATAGAGTAATCGATGGATGTTAACCAGATTGATATGAATTTTATAAAGGAAAACTCAACACGTCATATTAGTTATAAACTATAGTTCATTTCAATGAGTTTACTTAACTCATATTATCAGAATCTTTTATATTTCCTCCATCTGGCATAAAATTTATGCCAGAATGAACGTTTTCTTAAGATGAAGAGGGAACATAATAGAAATAATAATATTAAACATAAGATTACAAACAATTAAATAAATGACAATAAACATTATTTTGACCGTCATATATATATATATATATATATATATATATATATATATATATATATATATATATATAAGCTTTTTATATTAATAAATATACTATGCATAATAATTAATATATGTCTATATTTTATATATTAAATTTATGCACATCATATTTATTAATACATATTTTTCGTCAGTTATACTCTATTCAGCGCTGTTCTATTAACACCTAATTAATATTTATAGTGCTTCTGAACATATACAGACATATATATATATATATATATATATATATATATATATATATATATATATATATATATATACATAATATTTACGCTCGCACACCCTGATTGAACACTTTGGAACAATGTTAGACTTTGAAAAACACTAGCTACTCTGGCGTGTACGCATCGCTCATTCAGTAAAATGAATTAGAGTAATCTAGCTATTATGGGAGTATAATGAATATTTATGCGCTAAAAAGTCTGCCTTCTTCCACCGAACGCCCATAGCTCAGAGGTAGAATCGCCGACTGACGCCAATTTGGCTTGGTTAAAAAGCAATCGGAGTCTAACCGTACTGATGAGCGTGATACAGCGAAACAAATCTGTCTGTAGATGACAATATATATATATATATATATATATATATATATATATATATATATATATATATAATTGTTTACGTCTACATCTATCCATGAGTATCGTAGTTGATTTGATTTCAAAATAGATTCTAGTTCGATATCAAAAATAATATTAAAGCGTTAATAAAATTAATACGGAGAAGATTGTCACTTATCTGAGTAGTTTTCTTTCATTCTTTCCTACTCTGAAATTTTATGATGGCATTATTTTAATGTTTTCACTTCACATGATAATTTGTTTTTTCTCCTGTTATTTCTAGAGAAATTTTTCTTTCAGAATAACCTGATGAAATATTGGAAATATAAGCTTGCTCTTTTCTTGAAGCTCAAGATTTAATCTGTTCATATTGGTTTCGATATTTCAATCTGGAGCCTAAAACAAAAAACCTCTTGGCCGTTGATCTCCAAAAACATAGCAATCTCGTCTCTCAATGATATACTGATTCTTGCATTTTTCACGGCTAAGTCATTTGGACATTTGAAAAATCTGTATGATCGTCATATTTATCTTCAATTCTTTTTAGAAATTCTTGACATTGATGAATATTTGATCTTTACATTTGAAAATCAATGTTTCTCAACCACGTTCGTGATGTCATCAATGACATTGAGTATAATGCATCCTGATAGATAATGCAATGAATTTCGATTCCTTTGTGATCAATATTAATGTGTTCTTAGAGCAATGTAAACCTCTTCTATTCGATCATCCCTGATGCTTCATCTGTAGTTAATCCAATAATTTTCAATGAATAAATATTCATTTTGGTTATCCATTTGATCTGGCTTTCAAAAATATTTATCCACTGCTAGTTTCTTTTATAGGAATTAACTGTAAAAATTATTTCAGAATATCAAATGTTGGTGTTAGCCTGGCCACAAACAAACAGACAATATCTATCATATTTGTAACATCATCGATAGCAATGAATGAATACTCTAGACTTTTAAAAATGTCCTCCAATCCACTTCTGACATTTCTTTTTACTATTTCAATACTTCTTTTTTTTCTTGCTAATAAACTGATCGAAGAAAATAATTTCTTTTTTTTATATAAAAATACATGCAATACGTCAACATGCATTCTATGATGAACTCTTCATTACTTAACATTTTCATTCATTTCGCAATTAGGTTTTGCACTCGGTTGCGTGAACGTGT
Source organism: Ascarosepion bandense (assembly GCA_037127315.1). Taxonomy (NCBI): domain Eukaryota; kingdom Metazoa; phylum Mollusca; class Cephalopoda; order Sepiida; family Sepiidae; genus Ascarosepion; species Ascarosepion bandense. The sequence continues at coordinate 1,887,517 of JBBBDQ010001214.1, read as the reverse complement.
TTTTTGTCATTTTCTTCAACCTTTATAGTGAAAAAGTAATTTCCTTCTTAAGATCCTCGTCGCATTCTTGTGCCTTTCCAGCGAAATTGTTTCAATGATTACAATATATTTCTTCGGGCCTTGTAATATTTTCTTTCTGCACGGCAATATTTTATTGACAAATTAATTAACATTTTCCGATGTGATCAGTAAGAAATACGTAATTGGCCAAACTTTGTTACATGTTCGACAATATCCACTTTTCTTCATCGTTTTTTTTTTTTAGATGAGGCAAAAATATTCGAAAGAAAAGAAAAATAGTGCGGATTTGAGTTCAGTGGATATCAGCTCGGAACAAGAAATCGAGAGGCCGAGTCCCAATTTCAATTGGATTCATTGAATTCACTTACGCGCAGTTACCCTTGGAAAAAGAATTAATCCGTTTCTTCGCTCTAGTTATGGTTAAATAACAGAAGAGATTGGGTACTATACCGTTGTCTACTGCAGAAAGCAATAACAATCTACTATGGGATATTCTTATGCCCAGTCAGTCATGTCTCTTTCGAGACATGATCGCCCAAGTATGGCACATAACTGAGATGTGTCTTTTAAAAAAGCGATAAGAATATAGGAGTATGAAATACTAAAGATGAATGAAGGATCAGTCAAGTAAGTAAAATATACAAATTTGATGCAATACTATTATCTTTATTAACTTACTTGGTAATATATAGCAGTACAGAAAACATCGCAATAAATGCATGGTGTTTGTTTCTTGTTATTAGATAATATATTTATATGGTTCATGTCCTGCGTGATATTTAGTAAGTTTTATAATTTTTTGTCTATCGCATTCACTGTTTTACCAACAAAACGCTTTAAGATATTCGATACATTCCTGATTTTATCTGTTACTCTTGCCTTAAATATTATGTGTCATTCAGAATCTCCAGGCCATATTTTCTCATTATATACCCTAGAAATGTCAATTATATACTTTTATTTCAATTACAACTGTCTGGTTTGTATTTTTCAGTTTGTAAAACTGCGTCGTGTCTAATATGTTCCCACACGTTTTCTGCTGAATCATATTACCGACGCCTCATATCTGTTGTTCATTAGTGATGAGATTTTCTACCACTCTCCGCCATAATTATAGTTATAGCATTTCACGTTAAACTTTTTAATAGTTTTTCATTCTTTCCGTAGTTATTAGCTACTAACGACGGCATCTTCTTTACAGATGAGATGTCATATACGCAAAAAATAAAAATCAGTCAGTGCCGAATAATTTATAAACTCATGTCTCTGTCACATTGATCCAGACTTTCTCCTAATTCTGATAAATAGAAAAATATTAGGCATTTTAAGAAATGCGATTTCTTTAAATAATAAGTACTTGGATGGCTGAAGACACATGTGATTAACTTTTTCATAATATACAAAATATGAAATTTAGAAAGCGAGTTATTTCTGTTATAAGGGCAATATTCTTTTCGAACTTAGAAATATAATTATTTCCACTAAATCTGATTGTATTATTGCAAATTATTAATATCATAAAAGCAATATTAATTTTGTTTTCTCTCAGCACATGAATAATTAAAATTGATGGATGAGATGTTAAAGCTCTACCAGTATTAGGTTTGCCATAAATCTTGGATAGAACAGCATTGATTAATTGAGGAAGACATTTTATCAGAATAGTAAAAATTACTTTTTACAGCTGATATTCCGTTTCAATCAGGTACATCCTTTAATAAATATCCATATGTAATATTTCAGGAAGAACAATTTATATGCATGGGCAGAGCAATGTTTAGGAACTAGAGAAAACCCTTACTCAGTTAAAACATTATAGAAATAGAAGGTTTTCGAGAACCAACCAACTTATACATTTGCTTGATATGCAGCGACTGATACTCAAAGCGGTCATGAATAACTCCGTGGCTAATGATAATCAAAACAGTCAGATACAAATCAGTGGATCAATTGATTCTGAAATTGGGATGTACATGTTTTGGCCACTGGTGATCAAGCATTTGAAAGATGTATGCAGCCGAAAAACATAATGAGTAGTATATAATTCTTCATACCTCATAGCCAATCACCGAGGTCAGAAATGAGTACACAAACATGTTGGAGTCAACGAAAAGTTACTGCAGATGATGAAAGACAGAGAAAAATAAGAAAATGAGATTAATGTGTTACAAGTTTGCTGATAATTAAGAAAAGTAAAATAAAAATGCATTGTAAATATGACATTTATTACACAAACAATAGCAATAAATATTCTTTTCATAACTTTCCTCTTTAAATCTATGCTGACTATTTTTCTATATAATATTTGTCAAAATGGACAATTAAATTGAGCATTATTAAGTTACCTTGCAAAAGTTAAATAAAATAGATGGAATAATTTTTCTGACTTTCCATCAACAGAATTAAAATTAAAGAAAGAAATTACAGCAAAAATCATCAATATTACTTTGCTTCGAGACTATGCTTGAGCTTTATTTTATCTTGTCATATCATAAATTAATTAAAATTTTAAACTAAATTTCTTAAAATAAACACGACGACTAAGCGTATTTATGAAAGTGCAGCTCTCATATAGAAAGATGTCTTTTATTTATTTATTTTCAGAATTTATTGATTTGCCACAATAATTTTGATTTGATATCCAGAAATTAAAAAGAAATATAAAGAAAAAATAGAAAAATAAATGTGAAAAACTGATGAATGAAGGAAGAAGAAAGGCAAATCGAATATATGCATTAAAATAGGAAAGAAGGAAAGCATACCTGGAAAGACAGGAAGAAAATATTAATTCAAACAATACATGAGCAAATGAATGAATGAATGAATGAATGAATGAATGAATATATTCATTAAAAGAAAGAAACAAAAATTAAACAGGCTTGCACAAAAGAAAGAAATAAAGAAAGAAGCAATGAGACAAACCCAGTGTGTGTCTGTGTGTGTATGTGTGTGTGTGTGAGTGTTTGCGTACAAGCATTACTGCAATCTGATAAAAAAACGTGAAGTTAAGAACGACAGAATGAAGACAAGAAAATTAGAAACAAAAACAAACAGAACTTCAAATAAATCATTAATATCTTAGAGTATATATTATTCACTTCATTTTAAATATGTCGCAAAACGTTATAAATATATGAATTATTTTAAGCTCTTTGGTAGCTACAGTTTAAAAATGCATTTCAGATGTTTAATCTTACCTTAAATTAATTCACAGGTTGCGAGGAATATATATATTCAGTTATGTTAAAATTGAACACCGTGCCTCCGCGTGAATACTATCAAGTCGTTTTAGTAGAATAAGCAGGTTGACAAGTGAGTAACACGAGTTTAATATCATGTGTTTAAATATGATTATTAAATATTGGATTAAGATAGAGAAATGAATACAATAATGTTTTATTAGAGAAAATGAATTTTAAATGATAAAGAGTGGAAATATATAAAAAACCGAAATTATTATTACAAAGAGGTATATAAATATTAGTCAATGTTCAAAATTGCGAAATCTAGTAAATCTCAAATTTTCAAAGAAACAATTTAACAAAGAAAAAATATCAAATGCCGTTTTTTATTACAATACATCAAAGGTTTCTATCCTTTTTTATCTTTTTTGATAGAGACGAAATTTTGTCTGAGACTTTGAAACTGCAAGAAAAATTAATGTTGTTGTATTTATTTTTCGATCAATATAGTTATATATGTTTATGTTTTCTATCAAACAGGCAATAAGAAAATATCTGAAAATGAAAATTAATAGTCATGATATATCACATCCCGAAATCATAGCCTCCACGAGGACACTCTATAATGTTTGTTTTTTCTATTGTGGTCCTTAGTAAGTTTTTATCCTTTATTATCATTTTCCTCTCTATGTACCCACAAACTCTTTAAGAAGGTTGGTCGTATTATTCCGCCTGTTACATTCCACTTGGGTTTTTTCTCACTAGGTTTGCGAGAAAGTTAATTAATCTTTTTTTTCTAATAGTATAATATTCTCTATTTTACTTTTCTTTCTAAAACAATTTATCTCTGCTCACTTGATCATTTCACAGGTTTGTTTTTATTTCTTACTAGAATGTCATATCTGACAATCAATTATCTATTTCATTTGAAAGAAAATTGCAAAACGTATAATATTATATAAGAGATTAAGTTGTAAGTAATAGTTAAACTAACAAGAAAATTCAAAACCAAATATATTTCATTTGGTAACCCGTCAAGTGATCAAGAAAACGAAACGGAAACCTGTTAGCGCGTGACAGCGGGAATAATCAAATCGTTCGTGTGGGCCCGACGTCTGTTCTTCAGATTAAATCAAATTAAAAACCAGTTTCTCAAGAGAAGTGTCTCATGTTAGTACGTAATCAAACGAGTTTTACATGGAGATAACGTTTACAATAATGTTAAAGTAATTGTAACTTTCTGTAAGTCTGTTTTTTAATGTTTTCGTTTTTTTTTCTTTTTTCTTCCCACATCACCATTCTATCTATCTATCTATCTATCTATCTATCTATCTATCTATCTATCTATCTATCTATCTATCGATCTATCTATCTATCTTTAGTTTGGCACACAATTTCAAAGTAGTCTAGTAATATTAGATCCAACAGTGTGCTCGATGTAAATTTAATTTACCGAGCAGATATCCATTTATTTCAGATGCAAACTCAAATTTTACATCCGGGAATAGCTTTTTCAATACGTTAATAAAACCCACATTGTTCAACCCCAATATGACGTAATATGAACAAATTTTTATTGTACGGGAATAATGATTATTAAAAAAAAGATGAAGTAAAGAAAGTTGTTTAGAAAAATAAAAGAAGAGGAGAGAAGGAGTTTAGTAGCACACTTTTGTGGGGTAGAGGAAAGAGCTAGGTGGAGTGGTCAAAGGTAGTTGTACCTATTACCTTAAGGATATTACGTGTCTCAATTTATATTCTAACCGGCATCAAAATTTTAGGATAAAAATATAATTTTTAAATCAATAGGAAAGTAATAGTCAAAACGTTTTGAAGGAAGTTAAAACCCAAGCTTATGACGACACATGCTAATTAACACGTTACTATGGTTAAGATGAAAATTTTCATTATAATTTAATATCCTAATTTTTATTTTCACTAGGCAGAGATTACATTTATCACTCAGACTTTTGGGAGTAGTTGCTGAGCCTATTAATTTTCAATCAATTTTTGGGCTTATGTTTTCTTCCTTCAGTTTCAAAATTTTAAAAAATGCTGTTGAAATTGTTTAGAGTTTGTCAAAGTATGTCTATGAGAAAACGATCTTTGTTTCTAAACCTCCGCTGGTATTCCGATGTACACATTGTAATTTTTCTTGTTTTCTTTGAGGGAGAAGTAACTTGGTAGATCACATTGTAGAATTTCTTTTACCTTCAATGGACAATTTTCCTTTTATTTTCAAATGAAGTAGGGTACACATCCAAGTTTATTGTTGGTTTCATAGAAAGTTTTTAAATACTGGTTATTATGTGAACGGATATTGTTATTGTTGTATCTAGGAAAAGTTAGCCTTCATTAGTTAAAGTGTAGGAAAGGTGAAAATTGATCGTTTTTCAATTAAACAGTTTTTAGAATGATATTTGTGAATGTGCTTAACTTATTCATTTAAAAATAAACTGCCTAATGTTGACATTTGATAGTCTACAAAATAAGGTGTTGAAACATTTAATCTTTCTTTTCCTATGTATAGTTTCGTCGTAGACAATTCAGATTTACTAGCGGTTGCGATGTAGATTAAGTGATATTTCATAGAGTTTTGCTTTTGCTAATGTTCCTAAGAAATACAAGTTAATCGGTTAATTTTGGTATTAAGATTCCTAGTTATCTGTTTTTGTTGCAAATAGTTTTTTTTATTAAAATTAATGTTAATATAGCTACGAACTTCATTTTCTTTAAGGTCCAGCTTGATAGAATTATTGTCGAGGTTATATGTGACATCTAGATAATTAAGTATCTTGGAATTAGAAGAAATCTCAATCATAGTACTTTAAAAATCTTAACGATTAATTTCTGAACCTTTGTAGTTAAGGAAACATTACACTTAGTCATGAACATAAGTTCATCATCTCTGTAAAGCTTATATTTCTCGGATCCACAATCCTACTAATTGTGCCTAAAATATATATGTCTATTAAATAGGCAGATCTGGCTTAATCAAATGCTTCTCTATAACATCAAATTTACTATCGAGACATTTAGTCCAGAAGATAACTTAAACTTCAGAAGGTATTTTCTGGCTCCATAATAATTTTAATTGCTTCGTCTGTAGATATAAACGAAAATAAGTCTACACCATCAAAGCTGAGAAATCTAGTTTAAATTTTATCACTAATATTGTTAAACTAATAGATTGTAACAGATGAATCTTTCGAGTGGTTGGGACCAGTGGCAAGTTGGAAATTAGTTGCTACTTTTTGACAATATTTTTATTAACCTAGATTTTATTTTATTCTCAATGTTTGTTTTAAGTTCTTAAATAAAAGGTAAGCGTTTTAGTGTTGTCTCTCCGTACTCTATCGGCAATGTATAGTTTGTTAGCAAATTAGGGGTATCACGTCGATTTCGGCAGTTATATTCTCATCTTTGTCTAGTCTACATGTGCTCCTATTTTTATTAGTCAGTGGTTTATGGTAGTAAGAAGAGTTGCATTTGTCGAGTGTTTTACACATATCAGCTTTTAGTCAAATGTCTTTAGTGTCCTAAATAAATTTAGTAATTATCTATATATAAAATGCTTCCTGAAATTTATTTTGGCCACAATAATAAAAAAAAGGCTTTCCGGAATGGATCCAAGAAATTGAAAGGAGGTGGCCTATTTTGAGATTTCATACTGTAAACATCAACGTTGTGGTTCAGGATGTCAGCGAGACATAGAAAATGCACTCTCCAACGCAATCTCCTTATCAAGTCTTTAATTCTATCTGTGAGTGAAAAGTTCAATGAATGTATGAAGACAGGGATAAAGATCATTAAAAGAAATCTGAAATTCACAAAAGAATTGAATCTATTTAAGTCTGCTGTAAACATATTAACTATACTCTATCTTCTAATTTAATCCCAATGTTTTTATCCTTATCTTTTGATACAGGTTTAAATTTAAATCTGGACATGGGATATTGTTAAGTGTATTCCTACCGGCTAACACTGACGACACGGGCAAGCTGCTTCCTTCCACTTTTAGAAATATATATAGTTTTATTATTGAATATGGTTTGAAGCCGAAACTTTTGACTTTCAATAGTTAACTGGTAAAAAGGCATTTAAGGCAAATAGACATTACAATCAAATTATCGATATCAGACATGCAGATTGGGAATGATTGGGAGTATATATATATATATATATATATATATATATATATATATCCGATATTTATATATATATGTATATATATCCGATATATATATATATATATATATATATATATATTACGCAACTCTATCTTTGACCTTTTTTGGAAGAGCTTTTAGAGTGAATTATCTTTATCAAAATTTTCAACAATAATAATGTAAAAGTTAGTTATTTTTATTAAAAACAAATATATTTCATAACGTAAAGCTATGATATCAAAAAATATTTGGCCTTATCAGTTTAATGAGCTATGTAACAATACTGATCATCCGAATCCTGATGAAAAGAGCGAGAAGCAGAATCATGCCAGATATTGGACGAGAACTGTGCGGTTTCGTCAAAGACACTGGAACAAGGAATGTCATATTTATGATTAGGATGCTCTCTGAAAGGCAATACAAATAAAGAAGGACTTTTACCTATTTTTATCGATTATGCAAAAACGTTTGACAAAATACGTCACAAAGAATTGATGGAGATGCTTGGCAGTCTCGACATAATTAGAAATGACCTAAGAGTAGTCAAGAATCTCTACTGGCTGCAAACTTCCTGCATACGGACAGGTAACGAATTCAGCAATTGTAATAAGATTGAAAGAGGCGTAAGACAAGGATGCGTCATTTCACTGGATTTATTTAACTTATAAAGCGAGACTATTCCGAGAACCCTAGAAGTTATGCCAGGATTTGTCATCAGAGGCTACATCTTAAACAATAAAAGGTACACAGATAATACAGTGCTGATAGCCGACACAGAGAGAGAACTACAAGACCTTCTAAGAAGGTAGCTGTGAAGAGTGACAAAAAAGACTACAAATAAATTTAAGAAAACTGAATGTATGGTCGTCAGCAAAAAGAGCAATCCAAAATGCCAAATACAGGTAGAGGACATCAGAATCAATCAAGTACAAAAATTTAAATACCTAGGAAATGTTCTAACAGAAGACGGAAAGTGCGACACCGAGATTCAAAGGCGAATTGGTATGGCAAAATAAGCATTCCAGAAGTTGAGTAAAGTATTAAGAAACAGAACAATTTCATTAGAAACAAACAGGAGAGTACTGGATTGCTATGTCATGTCGGTACTTCAATATGGACAATATCTTAGAAGATGAAGAAAAAACTCGAAGAAGCTGAAATGTGGTTCTACGGAAGGATGCTGCGGATATCATAGACCGAGCATGTGAGTAATGACAAGCTTTTGAAAGGATGGAAACAAAACAGAAATTAATACTGAGCATCAGGAAGAGACAACTAAAGATGCTGAGACATGCAATGAGGAAGGAGGGATTGGAGAACATGTTACTTACAGGCCAGATAGAGGAAAAAAGAGACAGAGGAAATCAGCGGATAACATATTTTAAGGACCTGATCAGGTGGTTGACTGAACGAGGGTTGCATGGTGCAACAGAGGAAAGCACGGTAAGAGCCACCAGGGATACGGAGATGTAGACAGCAATGATCGCCTACGTCCTGAAAGGACATGGCGCATAAAAGAAGAAGAAAAAACATTCGTCACTCCAACTAATAGCAGAAATGACTTTTCTAAAAATAAATGCAATTGCCCATCAAGTAAAACCTGCCCATTGAATGTCCAACATATATCCAAATATGCTGTTTATAGAGCTCGAATTCATTCGGATATTAATGATGCTAAATGTTATGTATTTTGAATTCAGTAGGTGTACGTTCTTTACTATAATTCAAAAGATATTGGAAATATATGTTTCATTTAATTCTCCTATAGTATTCAAAGTATTGTACAAATCACATAACTTTTAGATTTCATGTTGTTTAATAACTCAATTTTATTCAGTATTTATCGAGCTATAGATACTTTCAGTAACACAATCTTTTAGACTGTTCTACAGAGCATTATGTCTGTGTAGATTTTTTCAAGGTATTTACATCTAGATAAACTGAATTAATTTATAATCTTATGACTGCTCTGATACAGGATATAATTGTATATATGTGTCTCATCAGTTGGACTGTATTCCAGTTTAAATATGAGCAAGGATATCGCAAATACTGAGTTTTAAACTGCGACATTCAAGACGAAGCAGCTACAGAATATAATATAGAAATAGATTAAGAGAAAATAAAAAATATGACAAAGATGTTCAAAGTACCATAGAATAAGTGACAGGGCCTTTCAGAAATGGATCAAATTAATGACAGTAAGGAAAGATTTTCGTTTGCAATAAAGGATAAAATGCAGAAATTCTATGTAATATCTTCCTTCCTATATGTTACATTCTTCACGAATAAATTGAAGCGATATGGATATGGTCATACTATCAAATACTGAGAATACTATAGACATAAGATATGAACAAAGCAAAATATCTATATGGAGAAGTACAATGAAACATATATTTCTAATATCTTTTGAATTATAGTGAAGAACGTGCACCTACTGAATTTAAAATACATATAATATATTGGATACAACAGAAACTAGAGGAAACATTTATTGAAATATTTTGACAATGTAAGGATGTAATGAGATAACAGTTTGATAGTGAATGGTAAAATTACTTACATAAGAAATGAAGAAATATTACAGAGAATTAACATCAAACGATTCCTGAAAAATTATAACGCGTCAAAAGTCCCGTTGGTGAAAAAGACTGGCAAAACGCAATCACTGACGCCTTGAATCATATGAAAGAATGAAATACTTTTTTAAATACCGACATTATTAATTCGTTTAATTGAAATCTCAACATTTTTCATTAAATTTACCTTATGAGCATAGGTATCACTGAAATTTTATTTTACTTCTTTAATCCCAAGACAGTCAATATAATAACTAAGACGCATGAGATACTAAGTATCAAAGAATGAGAGAAAAAACAAAATATATTATGTTGAGTTAATAAAATAACAGGGATCAAGAAAGTAAAAATTGACATAGCATTTAATGCTTTGGAGTTTAAAATTATCTTGAAAGCAAGAAGACAATGCATTTCTACAAGCGACAAGATTAAACTGGAGAAATTTTAAACTTATAAATGTGTAAAATAAATGCTAGTGGAAATAAACGCACTTGCTCTGTTCAGTGAGCCAACAGCTGACCTAGCAATTGACAATGTAATTTTTGCTGTTCAGGTTTGCCAGTAACTTTGTCTGCTATAAAGCATCGAGTCACTCTTCCGCAAGTTAACACCATCTATTCTCATGAAAGACAAAAGAAGGTTCCTTTAGATAATCAAAATAGCATTTTTGAAGACGTTAAAAATAACAAGCTATACTTGCTCTGTCCAAAAGCACTTTGTTGGTTATTTATTAAACTAGCTGCCAGTTTGAACTTATCGACAGGATTTATTATTTTCTCTTCAGCATCGATACTGATTTATGCAAATAAATATCTCAGGAAACCTTTGACGAAAATAAAAAACAATGTAAGTTGAATAAGTACACTGGGGGCACTTGCATTACTGCAAAAATGTTTAGAAATGTAACCCATCAAGACAAATCTCTTTCTGTAATTTGATAAGTTGATTGAATCATTTCAGACATTCGTTCAGAAATACCGCAGCTTTTCGACTTGTGAAGAAGACCAGTGTGCTAAACCATCTCAATTGCATTTGAGATACCCAGAACAACAGACTGAGCTTCACCATTCTTATTTAATGCTTGAGATAAACTTCCAGTAATCACCGTGAATGTATTTTCCTTTGACTATAAATTTGTGCAGTCCAACCTATAGCATTATCAATTTTCTATACTTAAAGAGGATGTAACAGAAATAAGTGTTTTGAGTTCATCGTTACCTCCCAGTGTTTCTTGAAGCTACTCTGTCAATAACAGGCTTGATTTTGTCAATTGGTTTAATAAACGATCTGGTAAGTTATTCCTAATTTCATAAAAGAAGGCAGGGTATTTAAAAAAAATAATCAGTACGAGTTATAGTCTTGAATAATACGTCGTGATTATTCTGCAAATCAATGAGCTCCAGCGTATCGGAATGAATCTCATCAGATCACACTTTCTACGATTTATCATATATAAAATATTGCTTGGCGAACAATTAGTCCGATGAAAATAATGCCGGCCAGGTGTGATGCCTCTGATTTCTCGGAGATTTTTCTGTTTAAGTAATGCTTGTGATTTCATGATTGCAAGGATTTGGGTGGCATATTAAAAAAGAGAAACATTGCAAAAGGGTTCAACATATAGAAAGTTGTAGAGGACTAAGATGAGGAACGTCGTGTCAGACAAATAAAAAAAGATGATGATGATGATGAAGAGGAGGAGAAGGAGGAAGAGGAGCAAGAACTCTAAACGTTGTTAAACTAAAAACTCTAAACGATGTCATCCCTAACCGGCGGCGTCCTCTTTATTAATGCTTGAAAAACAAAGCTGCCCTATATTAAGTACAATAAAATCATCCTACATTCTATTGATATGGATGATGCTAGTATCCCTGAAAGCAATGCACTACCCTTCTTCGGAAACACTCTTTCAGTTGATCTCAAGTTGAATGAATACTGAGAATGCCGAGAAGGTCTGGTCACTGTGCAAAGATAGCAAGTTTTCTCTAGTCTGAATCCATCTTGAATATCTATAAAAGTACCATTCGTCAGTTCATTCAATACGGTTGCTATATCTGATTGGATAGTCCTGTATTCATCTGAACAAAATCCAAGGGATGATCTGCTATCGTTCTCGATTTGACAGCTTCCATTCAGCCACTTTCTCACCTACGGAATGTGGCTTTCCTCAGTCTTTTCTACGAGTATTTTCACGGTAACTTCTATGACGATCTTTATTCCCTGGTACCCACCCCTCAGGAATTTACTCGTGCAAATAGATTGGGAACTAGGTCCCAAAATTTTACTGTCAAAATAGGCAAATGTAACCGCCACTTTTACACTACCAGTTTCCTTTCTTGCATTTCCATCCTGTGGAGTGCCCTTCACCTTGCCTGCTTCCCTAATTGCTACAGTCTTCAAAAGTCTAAATGGAAAGTCAATTACCATCTTCAAAGTCCTTGAATCACACTTTTTTTAACATCATCTCTACTGTTTTCTTTTCTGCTTTTTCATTGTAACCCACTGCGCACCAGTCGAAGTATTGCTATACTTGGGGGTTAAACGATTATTTATAAAAGCATTTCCTTATGTGACTTGGGATATAATACAGTGAAATATGAAAACCCATTATAAATCCACTCACTCATTGCTCTTTATAATAATAATTATTATTATTATTGTTATTATGTCATTTTTCATCATATTTTTATTCCTGCTATGGTCGCACTACCAACCAAATCTGCGGGAAGACCTAAGGCAGGTTGTGGCATGTTGTTATGGATCCATTCTATGTTTTTCTATCATCCCTAGCGTTACATAGACAAAGTTCTCCTTAGTGTGTAGGCTGTACTTAATAAGACAATTTTTGTATATCCCTTAAACTGGGATTTCCAGGGATTCTTTCAATGTGTTGTTTTGTTCCATTTTTTATCATTCAAAGTGCACCTACTATCACTGGCACAACTCTTGTTTTCAATTTCCACATTTTGTTCTCTTTCATTTCCCATGTGTTTATATTTTGACAGTTTTTCAAATTCCTTGGTTGCAATGTTACAATCTGCTGAACAAGCCATACCAATTAATACACAGGTTTTCTCTTTCTGGTTTTTAAAAATAATGTCTGGCCTATTTGCTTCAATTTTTCTGTCTGTATAGATGGTGTAATCCCATAGAATGGTGATATCTTCTGTTTCTGAAACCGGTGCTGGGTGATATTCTTACCAGTGTTGTTTACAGATTTTCCATAGTGTTTGCCCATTGCCCAATGCCCCACTCTATCGTGGCACATTTTATATTCATTTGGGGCAAGTACAGAACAGCCTGAGATTAGATGGTCTATTGTTTCTTGTTGTTTATCACAAAACCTGCATTTTGGATCCACATTATTATGTATAATATTTGCCTGAAAGTTTCTAGTGAAAAGACTTTGGTCTTGCGCTTCAAAATAAAGCCTTCAGTCTCAGACTTTAATCCAGAGGCACGTAACCATCGATGAGTATTAACTTTATTAACATTATATTTATTGGCACGTTCTGGATATTGGCCATGCAGAGATTTGTCTTGCTAGCGTTGTTTCATCTGTTCAAGAGCGTTATCTTTGGCTTTCGTTTTCATACTTTTTGCCGCAATTGTTGGTTCTTGGCTTGTGTTTTGCTTTTCTAAATAATCTACTAACTGTAAATCTTCTTTGTATTAACTGCATTCTTTTATTATTGAATATCTTTTCTTTCTTTCTTCATGTTGCCTTACTAATTGTATCATCCAACCCTTTGTTGTTTCTGTGCATGTTAGTAAGCCAATAGTTGTTGTCTTTTATGACAATTCTAGCTGAATAAGACCTTTTCCACCTTCTTTACGGGGTATGTCAACATCAGCCTTTGGATAATGCATCTTATGCTTAGAAAGAAGCTTTCTTGTTTTAGAATCCATTCGCCTGATGTCGTTTACAGTCCAGTTTAAGATTTTGAAACTATATTGGACAACTGGGATTGCAAGGCTATTAATGGCCATAATTCTGTTCTGAGAATTCATTCAGTTTAAATATCAGTCGTAGCCTTCTATGGTACTCTTTACACACTATGTCCTTCATTTTTTATGGTGAATGCTTTCACTCTCATTTACACCTAACAGGGTCTAAGCTAATTGAGGTTGTTTCTTGTATTGATCCACGTAAATCTGTAGCTTTAGCACATTTACTCAAAATCATTCCAATGTATTTGCTGAAGCATTTTACAGTTTGCAGATGACCATCCAGCTCATTATCATTCTTAACATATAACTTTAAGTCACCTATGTAAAATAGATGGCTTATTTTCTTTTGGCCTATTTTATAACCACATTCAGTCTTATTAAGTTGACTGGTTAGTGCTATTAATGATATGCAGAATAGTAAGGGAGACAAACAATCACCTTGAAGTATAACTCTTTTGATGTTTATTTCATCGGACTTATAGGTTCTATTTAGATGATTGAGATAAAGGGTTGTTTTCCATATAAACATGCACAGTTTGATGAAATTGAAGGTGACTGGTGATATCCTGTATTTATTTAAAGTCTCTAAAATCCAGGAATGTGGCTATTTGTTCAAGCGGTAATATGAATACGAATAAATATGTCTGTTTTGTTAAAATAGATGTTAATAGTTTATATGTTGTCGGAAGGCATGTAATTAATCTGTAGTTTTTCGGGTTGTTGGTGTCACTATTCTTGGGTAGAAGAAATGTAATTCTTTGGTCATCCATGCAGGAATTTTAGTGGGATCATCAACCATTTCTTGAAGTTCTTTGGCTAGGTTTTTATGTGATGTAGTTAAATAATATAGCGAAAATTTAGAAATTTTATCTATACCTGGAACTGTCCAATTGTGTGCTTTTCTAGTGTAAATTTAACATTCACTTCTGTAATTCCAGCCCATGTCTATTTTGGTTTATTTTTGATTCGTTCTATCTCTTGTGCAATCCAATCTACTTCTTTGTTATATTCTTTAGGCAAGCCCATATTTTTTTCCCAGAACAGTGTAACTTCGTCCATTTTGGAAGGGACTGTCACTTCAATTCTTTTTTTTGCTTATTTCCCTGTAAAATTTCTTTGCCTCGATTTGAAAAATCTTGTTTTGTATGTAGAATCTTGATCTTTTCTCATAGCGTCTTATTCTTTTAGCCATTCATTTGTGTTGTTTGCTTTATTTTTCCTTAGTTGATAGGACTTCATTTTCATTTCTAATGTTGTATTTTCTTTCGACTCTTCTGCTTTTCCTAGTTTTTACATTTATTCCTCTAGTCAATTCATCGAGTACTGATAATTCACTTCTAATTTGTCCGATTTCTTTTTCTATTTTTCTTTTCCATGGTGGATGTTCATGTCTGCGAGACTGCCTTGTTTTTAATGTGATGTTCAATTTTTTTGTTGTTGCTATTGCTGATGCATATATTGCTTCATTGAGATTTGTATGAGTGTCTTCTTTATCCAAAATTAATTTGAATGCTGCAATGTAGAGCTTAATAATTCGGAGCTTATGCTTTGCTGGTTGTAATTTTGGGAGCTGTCCTCGTTCCTCCATTGCAATATTTTGTATTTGACTTATATGGTTCTTGATTTCTTTCTTGGCTTCTTGTATACTGTTCTTATTTTCCGTAAAGTAATTCTGTTCAATGTGTTCTGAACTCGTTTTATTTTCGTCTTGTAACTGACTCAGATCACACCTTTCCAGCAGTTTTAAACTTACAGCTTTATCTTCACAGTGGTTGTGGGTATCACGGTTTCTACATTATGACCTTTGGCTGGTTTGATGTTATTACTCTTTATTTCCGCTTCTGGTTCCTTTTCATATTTTATTGATTCGTCTATTCTGTTTACAATTTATTTAATCTCATTAATTTCAGCCTCTGTCAAACGGTTATTACGAATGATACATTGGCTAATTTATTTCCGTCAATAAACTTTCTATTTGCTTGACCAACTTTTTCACGCCAAATGTCATATGTTTGGCGAGTCATGTTTTTTTTAGGTTTAAGTAACGCTTCATGAATGCAGTCATAACGACTTTGTACTTTTGACGAGACCATTCTATTTTTTCTTTCTTTAAATATACGGTTATAGATCTAGCTGGAGAATTTTCAGGACCATCATTAGGATTATACTTTTAGGCAAATGAAGCCGATTGTTTACATTTGCTGCGTAAAAGATCAATGATCAAATATAGTTGCTATATTACGTCATATAAATCAAATCACACTTGTCAAACGCGACTATAATATTTTTTATTATTGAAAAAAAAAACCCTTTACATTTTATGTTTATTCCGACGCTTTAAAAATTCATTTGGTAAACAAAAATATGTGAAAATTTTTCTTCTTTTTTTACATGTGGTTCATATAGTTCTGATTTTTGAGTGAAAAAAAAGAATCAATTCTAATATCATATAATCCATACATAAGATATTTCCAAAACAGATAACATGTTTAATCGTGTCATCACAAACAAGTCAGTGTGCAGAAGGCTACTTAAGAGCATAGCGACGATTACGTAGAAAAAGAGCGAGTGGAAGGGGAACCGGTTGTAGAGAGTGTCAGAGGAAAGGTAAGAGAAGGATGCGAATACTGGTGTGAAGAAATTTGCGAGAGCAGATGAAAAAAGGTGAAAACAAGATACAAGTGTTGTTGAAAAGCATAAGTGAAGGATAGAAGTCAAGGGGATAAGTGATATCAATTGACATTGCATTTAAACTCTTGGAGATTGTAGCTATCAGGGAAGCAAGTAGATAAAAATGAGTCCCTCTAGCAGAAAGTGAGAGAAAATATGTTGAAATTATGAATAATGTACAAGTTGCGGCTGCATTTGTTTGCTTTAACCGTAAAAGGGTTGTTGCAAGTCTGCTGCTCGAGTAAATCCTTTAAGTGGGAGCACTAATGAGCTAAAATTGTCGGAGGAGAAGCTATGAAAATATTTGTAAAAGAGAGTGAGAGAGAGAGAGAGAGAGAGAGAGAGAGAGCGAGAGAGAGAAAGAGAGAAAGAATCCACATTCTGTCAGTGAGAATGTGACTTGAGCCGAGTTACCTGGTTGGGATCTATTACATTGCAGATACTTCACAGGTTCTGTTTAGGACCCGAGATAAATACCAGGGGCGCCTGATGAGAAAAGAGAACAGACATTAATGCATGGGCTGATGGTTGATTTCTATATGCGTAAAACGGATTCAGGCAAGCAAAACTTCCTGGCCTGACATAGTAACCAAAACTTTATAGATGTAGGTTTAGCTATTGATTCAATGTTATCGTTCCACTTAAAATCGAAAGAGAGAGTGTGGCCAAGGAGGTGCAGTGTATTGCATATGCGGAAACAAAATTGATCTATATTAATGGGGAGGGCATAAAATACAGTTGGTTTCGGTTGACAGATAGCAACTTCGTTTTGGAAGCATTAAATATTAACGTATTGTATCTTGTCATATAGAAGGAAGTGAAAAGGGGAGATATCATATACAAAATATAAATGCTGACGCGAGTGTTGTAAATACTGATTCCTCAGGCAATCAGTTGACCACTAAATGATTATGAAAGATCTAGGCAGACGTTTTGGGAGATGTTTGTTTGTATGTCAAGTTTATCGCTAATAATCTGGTGAGTTGTCGAGCGTTAGGCAAATAGCGAGTAATCAGTTCAGCGAAATAACGAAGCTGGCGATTGACCCAACACTGAATTTGCCGTGAATCAATCGGGTTACGAGTAACTAACGGAACATGCAATGACTAATATATACAAAAGTGTGTCTTTAACACTTCAAGAACTTTCGAGATTCCAATCTCCAAAAACTAAGAATACAACAAATCTCTGCTAAACATTTATTGAATGTATTGTTTTATTTTCGTTTCCATAATGCTTTTTGAAAATTGTATCAGTTTTAACTGGATTTTTAGATTTATTAAAATATGATATTAAGGAATACAGATATCTTGCGTAAGAAGAAAGCACGACAATGTTTCTATTTTTGCACCTAAATAATAAAGTATTGATTGGTTTCCTTATTTCTGAGTTATCTTTAAAGTTGTTTAGACATATCCGCAAACTGTCGGAAGAATATCTAAACAAATTGCTCGTTAACATGTCACACTGATATTTTAAGATAACAATGTTCACAGTAGTTGGTACCGCCTGTCTACAGTTGTCGATTATTTTGCTTCATCTGTCTTTTCTTAGATATCTTAACAGCGTCAAAAACGTAATTAGAGGGAAGAAATTATAAGACCAGGTCATGCGCTTGAAGAGCGCGTTGTTTCTAAACAGACAACGTTGTCAGTTGTGTTGATTTGTGATTAGAGTATTGTAATTCTTGCTTCTCATAGCCTTAAGTGAAATGCACATTCTGCTCTTTTTCCAAATGAACTGCCACTCTCATATTTGCATGTGATTTGATATGCGTCATATTTTCTGAAAGTCGTGTCGCTCCTTCAAGAAAAGTAACACAGCTTGCATTAAAATATGAATTTTTATTGTCTTTATTAACCTCAATCTGAAAATTTCCAAAACCCTAGAGTCTGCATATACAAGGTGCGTTCTGTCGCACACTGACATTTTTCATTTAGTCTCCGCAAGTTGCTTTTTTTTGTTTAGTCTACTAATGTGCGTTGTGGTGCAGTGGATATCGGCTCAGAACGGGAAATCGGGGAGCCGAGTTCGAATTCCAGTTGAGTCCATTGCATTCACTTATGCGCAAATACCCTTGGGTAAGGTATTAATCCGTCTCTTCCTTCCAGTTATGGGTTAAATGACAGGACATTTTGTTTTCTATTGCCTTGGCTGGCAACCAGTCTACCACAGAGATACATGGCAAGCTACTGCGGGATAATCTTTTTCCCAATTAGTCATGTCTCTTTTGAGACATGATCACCCAAGCGTATTTCACATATGGCACTTAACTGACTGACTACTGTACAATATAGTAGGACAGTTGACCACAGTCTGGAAGAAAATATTATCATTACGTAATTCACTCGAATGCCAATTACAAATGTTTCAGGCTGTTAGTTGTTAAGTGCAGAGGATTCGAAAATCTTTGGTTGATGTATTCAGTCAAGATGGTATTTGGACTGATCAATAGTCATGGCCAACTAACGCCTCTATTCTTCATCTCATATAAGCTTAGAATAGAATGATACTCTTCCTTTCACATATAAAATTTAGATTGAACAGGGTCTCCATCCATACCACCTTAAAAAAATCCTTAACTATTAACAAGATCATGCTTAACATTTGAAACAATGCCATTTTATTCATTCGTTCAAAATTAATTCATCTGAAAGATATTCTTCTTTTACTTACAAAAGGCTCGAACTTTGGGTCAACACTCCATAGTACCATTTCCCGAACTCCTACATTCGATGCTGTTGTGCCCATTTCAATTTTTTTTCTTTACTGATACACATCTTTTCACACCAAGAGAAATAAGTCTTTTAAAAACGGGCATAAAATATATCGGATATTGACCTGTAGAAAGAAATACTTCAGTTAGGTTTTGGCTATTTTCTGTTCCTATTGCTAATCAAGCTAATCCCTCACGATATATATTAATCCTTTTTCTGTCAACTTTTGTACAGATTTAGTTATGTCACTGCTGGCAAAAATGTAAACGATTTTTTATATTTGTAATGTTTCGCAATCATACCTTCATGTTATTTGACATGACTCGTTGCAGTTCCATTTACATGAGATTATCTGACACAAGTCTAAATAGAATACTTTCAAAATAACCAGGAGGTTATATGTGGCATAAAATTTTAAAACAAATTTCAAAACTGAGTGGTGGTCAAAGGCCAAAGGAAAAGCCAACAGAGACATGATGATTCAGGAGATGAGAAAAGAAGAAGACCAAAAAAGACTCCAAAAAGCAGTCCAGCAGAGCCAGCAAGGACAATGGACAACGTGGGAGAATGCACTCCAAAGAAGTCTCTCTTGGAATGACATTTGGCACATGGCCCATCTCAGGATTAGCTTCATTCTCAGAGCTGCATATGACCTTCTGCCCTCATATGCAAACCTGGTGAAGTGGGGAAAAACAGACGATCCTTCATGCCCCCTCTGCCATGAAAAACAAACAGTAGAGCATGTCCTAAACTAAAGTAAAGTAGCCCTGGCTCAAGGAAGGTACACATGGAGGCACAATCAAGTGCTCAAAGAGATTGTACAAGTAGTCTGGGCTAGTACCAACACCACAAAAGGGAAAATCAGGATTTCAAAAACATCCGCAACATTCTTCACGGCAGGAGGCAGCAAATCATGGCCAAGAACAACAGTACCAATTGGAACATGCAGGCAGAGTATGCTGGATGGGGCAGATGACTGGGAGTGCACTGCAGATCTCCCAGAATGGAAGAGTCACCCAGAGATCATCAGCAAGTGTGGCATGAGACCAGACATAGTAGTCCACTCTCAGTCAACCAAGCAGCTGATTATGATAGAACTCACAGTGCCATATGAGAACAGAATGGAGGCAGCTCAAATCTACAAGACTGGAAATATATATATATATTTCCTTTGAAGTAACACGTGATAAACATTTACTCCTGTTCAATTAAACAAGAAAGGGTGTAAATCGGATTATAGTCGAACCAATCTACTCTCATTCATTTTAATTTTCATGCATCTCTTCATGTCGATTTATTCGGAATTGTTTTAATCAAGATCGTTTAACTGCATGTTTAACTGCATGTATGTTAGAAGTTGTCCTTCATTTGGAAGTGTTTCACTGAGGCAAAGATATATTAAGTCCTGAACACGAAAAATTACAAAATATGTCCAAGAGAATATGACATTTCTATTTCAATTGAAGCAAATTCAAGGACAGGATTGTAATACATGATGTTATCCTTGAAATATTTGTAGTTGTGAGTAACTTAACTGCAGCGTAATTACTTATAACAGTAGTTGATTTTACCATTTGATAATCGCAAATATAAAATGTATTTGACGATATAAAAATCCAAAAAGAAATAAAACACCATATGTGTGAGAAGAAAAAGTATATTCTGATAATTGATTGTTGGTAATTCTATTATGATTATTCAGTTGCGACTGGAACTAACTTAATGTACTTTATGTAATTTTTATCTGCTAGCTTCTACCAATTCTCTTCTATCAACTTCCGTTTAATTTTTTCTCCTTTCGATAATTTACAGTTATAAGTTCTAATTTTTGCAACACTTTATGAAGGTGTTCATTGTTTTCACCTTGTAACAATTCATAAACATCAATGTTAAACATTTGCTATGTTTCTTGTTTTTTTTTCTAGCGGCAATACTTATTCAATCTAGCTTCATGTCTGGTTCCATGTTTTCTGATTGTAACAACCATGGCCTGTCTATCTTGTAAAGATAAGATATTTCACGCTGACTGACAAATTATTTCTGGATATATTGACAGTTTTTGATAGAATTTGACATGCTGGCCTTTTGTACAAGCTCTAGAGCTATGCTGTTTCTGGATGCTTATTTCATTTAATCCAGTTGTTCTTATCAAATATCGAAATCAACATGTTTTCAAACGGGCTAACTTCAAAAGCCTTTCATTAAAACGCAAGTGTTAATTAAGGCTCCCTCCTAAGCCATATGGTTTAATTTTAGCTTCAGAAATAATAGTCCTAATGTAATCAGTTTCCAAATAGGCACTTATATCGATGACACTAACATTCACTCCCGTCTATACAAAAAGTCTGCTAAGGCTGTAAATAAATCTGGCTGTCTCTCTTCAAAAGAATCTACTATCTGTGATGAATAGTGTAAGAAATTGTTCGCAAAAATTAAGTTTTCTAATCGAAGCGACTTTTTTTAACCATCATAGGGAAATATTTCTGTTTACCATCAAAATTGATGACAATTCTTGAAGAGTCTCGCATTATCTATTCGCCACTTTGGCTTAACTATCGAAAATGATCTCAAATGGAACGATTACATTGAATCCATAGATGAATTTACTGATAAGAGAATTGGGGCAAATGTGGCGGTAAAAGAAGTTTTCTTACGTAACAATCGATTTTGAATATTTATAAATATACCATTCACCCGTGCATTTTATACTGTTAACATATCGGGTTAGTTCCTTCTGCTATTCTTCATGAACGGTTAGACAAGATCCAAACGAGGAACTAAAATGTAAATGATTTTCACTTAGCAGCACACCTTCAATCACTTTTTTGCCTACAAGATGTGACACTACGGTTCTCCTTCCACATATATTTACTCGTGCTACTAGATGTTCACCCCTTATCCTACACTTTTGTCTTCGAGATTGTTAAATGTGTTTGCCTCTTCTACTCTACAGATTTTTTATCGCACTTTCCATTTTTTTGAAACTGCTTTATATTTGACTGTTTCATTCATAGCTATTTTGTGCAAAAGTTTAATTCAACGTGAATTTCGAACTTCTGTTTACTTGATTCGCATTCATTTTATTTTTCTGATATTCACTTTTATCTTGCTTTTTCTTAGTGTAACCTCGTGCCATCTAGAGACAGTACTTCCTTGCTTGAGTGAAATTATATATATATATATATATATATATATATATATATATATATATATATATATATACAGAAAATGTACAATGTTTTATAAAGTAAATTTTTAAAGGGGATATTGAAAACTTTGTTACTGTAATGTAAACATTATAAAACAATATTAATATGTGACATGTCCAGGAAAAAGATATGTACGTCATTCGAGGAAGCTAAGCGGTTTAAACAAATGTAACAAGGTAAGAAAATTTAGCATGTATACGTAATGGAGGGAACTCAATGGTTAAGTATATTCAGGTAACAGTCTTGATAACCCATAGGCGTGAGCTAGCTTATTTGGAAGCAGTTATACTGTTTTGAAATTATAATTGAATAGAATTACACTCCAAATATTGATAACAGCAGTTTGTGGTCTATTTGCAGGTTAAACTCTTTTCCTTATAGAATCCCGTGAAATCCTTTCACAGCGTAAATTATTGGTAAACTCTATTTTCAAATTTGACTGTAAATTCGTTCGGCAGGCAGTGATGTTTTCGTGGCATGTGCTATTAACCTCTCACATTCGTCCTCGAATTCATGAAGCAATACAGCACCTAGTCCCTCATTACTGCTATCTGCTGCTATAATAATCTTCCTCTTCGGGTCAAAATGCACTAACGATAGGTCTGCTAATAGACAGCCATATATTTTTTAACAGCCTGTTTGCATTTTCGAATATATCAACTTCGCCCCCTTATTCAACAACTCATTTAAAGGAGCTCTCAAATAATACTTTCTCGGGATATATATGATATGGTAGGTTACTAACCCCAAGAACGCCTGGTGTTTAGACGCATTATCAGGTGCTGGCATATTTTTATAGCCACAGCACTTTCTGGATCTGGTTTGCTTTTTTAACTGTCAATAATCTGCCATAAATATTTTATATTCTTTAAAAACAGCTCACATTTTCCATCACTCAGCTTGAACATGTATTACTCAATTCCCCGAAATACTGCTTTAATATGCGTTTTGTGTTGGGCCTGGTTTTCACTTTTAACCAAAATATCATCTAAATATGCAATTGCATATTCCATACCAGCCAACATTGTATCCATTATTTGCTAGAATTGGCATAGAAGCTACCTTCAGTTTAAACGGAAATCGGTTTAGTTTAAACATCCATTTGTGTGCGTTTATTGTCAGGTATTCGAACATTCTTCACTGAAGGTAAAACTCCGACTAGTCCAAATTTGAAAGCACCTTACGTCCGTTTAATTTAATGAATATGTCCTCTGTAGACGTTAGAGAGTAAGCATGGTCTTTCAAACAGTCATTTAAATCTGTTGCAATATCAGCACACACTGATTTTTCTGTTTTACTTTTTTATATACGCCCAATAAGAGTAAAATATTTTCGAGATTACGCCAATTTTCTCAAACCTTTCTACTTCGTCATTTATTTTGTCTAGAGCCTAAACTGGTACTTTTCTCTTTGGTTTAAAAATTGGTTTCATATTTGCTTTCAATTTGAATTTAACCTCTGTTTTTGTGCACAGACCTAATCCTGTTTATTTTTTACAGAATGCATTTACAGGTAATTAACATGAGTTTAAAAATGCAATCCAGTCTAAACCAAAGTTTTTTTTTAACCATGGAGTCTATACACTTTCGATTTGTGAAGTTTTTCACATTTCTACTTAGTTTTTTTTCCTGACATTCGCCTAGCAATTTTGTTTGTGTTAGTCCAAGTTTTGTCTGTGTAACCAAGTTTTTTCCATTTTGTGAACATTTATTATCGAGATATGACTTCCTGAATTGATCAATAATTTTACGGTCTTCCTATTTGTTTTTACATTGAGGTGCTTTCTTCTTTTACCCACCTCATTTTGTTATTCGACCAAACAACGTTCATCTATAATTGTGACTTTTTTTTACGTTTCTCTGATTTGCCCGTCAATGCGTACAACTATGACCTATACGCAATCAATTAATTTTTTTATCCCTAAAGAAATAATCTTTCTTTTTATGCTGTCCTCAACCCGAACTGCATATCATTTTTCTTTCTGTATTCTTTATCAACTTGTTTTCCAACAGTTTGTAATCACGAAATGCTCATCTCTTCAATCCAAGTATTATCTTTTTATGTTTATAAGTTGCTGACATCCTTCCGATACTTTTTGCAGCGAAATCTTTAGATTCTGTTCCATGATAATGAGGATTCTTGATCTAATTTCTTTGTCATTTGGTGTCATTAGTTCTTGCAAAATAATTAGACATTTGAACATATTGCTTGAAAATGCCTTTAATTTAGACACCTCCCACTGTGCATTAACCATACCTGCATACTTGACAAAATCACCATTCTCTTCTTTTACGATACTTATACACTCGTATCGTTTATGGAATATATTAGTTCGCTTATCAAAAATTTTCAACAAATTTTCCACTGTTTCAATGAACGTATATTCTTATGGCTTCGTGTAGTTTGCATTTTCTTCAGTTACGAATTTCTGCAACAATAGAGTGAATTTTTCTTCGTCAGTCCACTATTTACATCTATTCGTAATTATTGTTTGAAATCTCCGAAAATAAACCGGAAACGTTGAACCACAGTCGGGGTCTTACTTAAATTCAGATAGTGAATTTACAATTACTTCCGCTGAAAAGAACTAGAACACGGTTTTTTCTTGCCTTTGTGAATACGTCTTACAAATGTACTTTAATATATTTTGCTTGTTCTTTGAATAACTTTTCAAAAGTTTCTTTTGCTTCATAAACTTTTGTTGTTGTTGGAATTGTTGCTGAATAAAAGGTTGTTGTTCTATTTGTGGCTGTAAAATGGCTTGTAGCACCATAATTAATCTAGCAATTTTTTTCCATTATGCCAACGTATCAACATAAATTTTTGCTCCAACAATAAATCGTCTACATCCTACATGAGGTGGGACACTTCTTACTCTCTGTAGAAGTTGCCAAGTTTTTCCTTTTCTAACGTTCCTCGTGAGTAAGTGTTCAAACAAACAATGAGGTAAAACTTACTTAGTTTCTGTAAGTGTTAACGTGTATTTCTAAGGTTCTTCGTTTAATTTTTTTTTTACTTGTGAACTCGTATCGAATTCGTTGTCGCCAACTGATATGTTCCGGATAGGAATTTATATATCATTCGAGATAGCTAAGACGTTTAGAAAAATGTAAACAGATAGCACAATCTACCATGTAGACTTAATGGACAGTACTCGTCGTATGCATTATCATGAGGCGAAGGCGTAGTCAATAGACGGAGACAAATAGTCGTAGATCTGTAGACATCTAACGCTAGACACATGGACGTTGACATCTGGTCGACGAATTGTAAACCTCTATGCGTCCTCGCCTCAGTCTGTAGCTTTAGCTGACACCAGCCAATCACAATACTGTGAGGACGAACCAAGGTGTATGCCTATTCATTGCATATTCATTAAATAAACATTACAGGTCTCATCGATACTCATAAATGTTCGTTCAATGTTTTTTTTTATATGCGCTCATATATCATCTGCATCATACACATCGATATGTAAAATTTTATTCCTACTTATATTAGTAAATTGATGTCTTCCTCTTAAAAGTATTCTATGAAAGCTCATTGCTGTTATGGGTGTGTACAATTCGCCAATCGAATAAAATTTACAACTGTGATACGCAGACTTTCATTCTTTTCAGAAAAGCGTAAATAAACATTGTCATCAAATCATTTTCTTATG
Source organism: Ascarosepion bandense (assembly GCA_037127315.1). NCBI lineage: Eukaryota > Metazoa > Mollusca > Cephalopoda > Sepiida > Sepiidae > Ascarosepion > Ascarosepion bandense. The sequence continues at coordinate 1,861,355 of JBBBDQ010001214.1, read as the reverse complement.
TAAGCGTTTGGTTTCTCCTCCACTAATGGCTTTGCTTTTGCTTGAAAAAGTAATATTTGTCTGAAATATCTAAATGGGAACATCTGAAACTCAGAGTTTGTCGACTATATTACAATATCTATAATCAATATAAGCCATTGAATCATAAACGATTCCTAAAAATGTGTTATTCAGTTAATTCAGTAACTAATTAGATATTTTTCGAGATTAAGTGATAAATCTAATACAACTGTCACATAATCTGAGACGAAACGTTATTCCTTTGTGAATTTTTCACAGCAAACCTGAAAATAACTTTTTATATTTTCGTTCAGAAAAATAATCTTTTTCCTCTTGATGCTGGACAATATTCTATAAAATGTTGCATTTTGATCGTTTAATATCTTCAAAGAAATATTTCCTTTGTTAATAGCATCATTAACGTTGAATTCTTTTTAAGTTCTTATGTTGTTTTAGATGTTAGACATATTATACTTTATCTGTCTTTATGATTCATTCTGAACAAAACGTCAAAGTAGCAATGTAGATTTTACTTAAGCGACACACACACACACACACAGACACACACACACACACACACACACACACACACACATATATATATATATATATATATATATATATATATATATATACATGATAAATAAGCCAATATGAATGTTTTAAGACAATAAACATTTTTCTTAATAAAATATAGCATTGATAATATTATGATACTTCCGTTTTCAAATATTAAATTTAAGCGCTTTTTTTTAATATCCGGTAATGGTTTCTGTACACCTTAAATTAAAAAAAATCATTAATTTTATTCAAAATATATCACTAACAAAGATAATTTAGTTGGTTTTCTTATCTGTGAATGTTTTAATGTTCTTTACAGTGTCATTTAGAGGGAGAATGTCTTATAGTATTTTGCTGAATACACTGGTTCATTAATATATACGTAGCTTCTTTATAATGAAATTTTTATTCCGCAATGTGTGAAAATTATTTTGTAAGAATAATCATGCATAATTAGGACTGAGTATTGATTAGGCGTTTCTGAAAAAAAGTAATGAAATAAATTTGTTTAAAAATATATCTTGCTATGGTAAACGTTAAAAATCATAAAAATGTGGATGAAACTGAATGTATCTTTGTGTTACCCAGCTTAGTTTCGATTTTATTAATTGTTTTTCTAATTCTAAAACATTGTCCCTTATGTCTCTCTCTTTCTCAGTGTGTGTGTGTGTTTGTGAGTATCACTTTATTACATATTTTCTTTGATTTTTATATTAGATTTTAAGGTTAATACTCTTATAACCGGTTTCTTATTTTCTAGCTCCATTGTAATGGAGAATATCCATTATCACAGTCCAATGCCAAATATTTTACACTTTTACTGCTGAATATAATGAATACTGAAATAATTGTGCAATTCTATATTTTTGTTATTTTGAAATTAGTAAATTATTTTTTTCAAAATTATATTTATTTCATGTGTGATCATATTAAAATTATGCTGAGATTCTGTACCAATACATATTCCTTCTCTTTCGTTCGATCTCTTTATTTCTGTCTTACTTTACCTGCTTTTTCTGTCTCTTTATTTCTCTTTCGTCCTCTTTCTTTTTTCTCTATTCCTTTAGTTTTGTCCCATTCTTTCTATCTTTCCTTAACCGTAACAGATAACACAAATTGATTAGATTGTCTTACATTCTGTATATCTGACTTCTTGTACCGTTTGACAACACGAGTTTCACTTCTCAGAGAAGCTGGATATCGACAAGGAAATTTATGCGTACAATTCGACATGCACAGAGAATGAAATGAATATCTCCTTTATTTATGTAAATTCTGAATATAAGATGCTAGTGTTTCTGTTGTCAGCGACGTAATCTAATTTTTAAAATGACATTTCGGAGTACAGAATCCGAAACAAGAGGCACTTATCTCACTGAAATGTTGCAGTAGTATCTAACATCTTTCTCTCGCTAAACAAATGAATTTACCTCTTGGTGAAATCAAATTTTTTCTTCACTATTTCGGTATGTGATTACCAACTGAAAAAAATAGGAAGAAGCCAAAGAAATGTCTAAATTTATTTCAAACATTATTCTAAGTGATGTTCCTTTTGTCTCACTCGTGTAGAAGTTTCAAGAAATGAAGTTTCTGCTAGGCAACTGAAACTGTCTACTGTATATTCGTTTACATATGTTAGTGCGCTTGACACACGTTGCTGCAAAACAAACACATTTTCCTCATCTATAAGAATTTTTTGAGTCCTTAAACCCAAAATAAATTGCGCTAGAACAAAAAGATATTACACAGATTAGTTCAACTCACCAAACGTTTCTTTCAAAAAAATAAATCTTACAAATTTTAACTAATATAAGCTTCCCCTCAAAATAAATCTCATTAAAGTTTTGGATCTTCGTCTTAACTTAAAATAAAAGAACGAAAATATCATACAGATTTTAACAAATGTCCACACTTAAAGTCGCCATTAAAATACTGAGCGTTCGAATCCTGAAGAATAGAGCAAGAAACAGAACCAGACCAGAAATAGGACAAGAACAGTGCGGGTTCATCAAAGACATTGGAGGGAGGAATGCCATGTTTCTGATTAGGATGTACTTCGAAAGGGAAAAACAAATGAAGAAGTACGTGTACATATTTTTTATCGATTATGCGAATACGTTCGACAAAAACCGTCACAAAGAATTGATAGGAATCCTCAGCAGCCTCGACATATTTGAGAAAGACATAAGAGTAATCATGATACTCTACTGTCAACAAACTGGCTGCATATGGGCAAGCAATATATTCAACATATATACAAAAATTAAAAAGAGCGTATGACAAGGATGTGTCTTTTTACCGGAGCTATTCAACTTGTATAGCGAGACAATACCGATGACCCTCCATGTTATGCCAGGATTTGTCATCGGAGGCAACAATTTGAACAAAATAAGGTGCGCAGATTATGCAGTGCTGATAGCAAATACAGAAAAGAAACTACAAAACATCCTACATAATATACCTGATAAGAGTGTCAAAAAAGGACTAAAAATAAACGGCATATTCATCAGCAAAAAGAGCAGCCCAAAATGCCAAATACACATGGGATATACTAAAATCAGGCAGATACAAAGATTTAATAAATGAGAATTGTTCTAACAGAAGATAGAAGGTATGACACAGAGATCTGAAGGCAAATTGCCATGGCGAATGACGTATTCTAGATGCAGAGTACAGAAAAACTTCGCTACAAACAAAGATATTACTGGTTTGTTATGAGATATCAGTTCTTCAATATACCATTGAAGGTTGGTCAATATCGATGATGAAGGAAAACATTTAAGCAACTGAAATGTGGTTCTACAGAAGGATGCTACGGATAGCATAGATCGAGCATGTGAGCAAAAAATTCTGAGCAACAGGAAAATACAGCTAAAGCCCCTAGGACATGTAATGAAGAAGGAGTGCTTGAGAACCTGATAATAAGATCCAGATAGAGGGAAGGAAATACAGTGGAAAGCAGCGGATCAAATACTTGAAGGACATGGGAAGGTGGATGGCAGAACAGGGGTTGCGTGGTATAACATGAGAAAGCGTGCTAAGAACCACCATGTATAAGGAGGCGTGGAAAACCATGTGTTATTGCACAATCCAGTGTCTAGAGGATTTTTGAGTTGAAGGTTTTTCTTACCGACTAAAAACGAAATATGTGAGGATGAGTAATTCTGTTTACGTTGAATAAATATTTCAAACTGTGATGATCTGGACTTATGGAATATTAAGTTCTGTATAATCATTTTTACTTCACTTATTGATGTACGAACAGTAAAAATTGACCTGTAGTTTATAATAATAGATTATTAGCAGATCTTGTTCTTAAGTAGTTTTCTATGATCAGAAATGTAAATATTGATAAGAAAACCAAGGAAAATCAAACAGTAACATACTTGGTTATATTACTAAAATCTAAAACTGTTACTGCGTCTAGCAACACACGGGACGTCGCAAAGATACCCCACATATCAAATACAAGTTTTGTCAAGAATTACAAAATGCACATACACCGCGTGCAAGAATTATATGCAAATCGATTTTTTGTTCTATCTCCGATAGTTTTTAATAAAATTTAATGAAACTTGGCACGTTATATGACAACACTAACACATGCGCACATCAAAAATTCTAAGCTAGTCTGCGTAATAGTAAACAAATGGCAACCATTTTAGTGACTTGCAGCTTGTTTGAATGTGCCAAACTTATATGCAAATTATTGCTAAATTGTTAAATATGGTGAAGTGGTGACAGAAAATTAGAAGGTTGATTATTTTAGGAATATGTAATTTGAGAACAACAATAATACAGAACAAACATCTCCAATATGGTTTCATAGTACAATCACTTTTGTATATAATTGCTATTTTTATTAACAAGAGAAAAAAATCTTTGGTCCATTGAAGATGTCAATCATTCGATTTCATCTGATGAAACTTCTTTGGCAGCAGTCAGAATGGCATTCCAGAGGTTATCCTTGGAAGTGTACTGCCTTCCTCGGGAGTAAATCTTCCTTTTCAAGATGCTCCACAAATTTTCGATGAGATTTATATCTGGAAAAAAGGCTAGCCATTGCATTATTTTCCCATGTCTGGCAAAAACACTCTCCAAATATTCAGTGGTGTTTCCTTGCAGTATGAGACTGTGCATTATCATGTATGAATACCATCTTTTTCCGGAATGCCAAATTCTTCTTGTGCCAGTATTCGAGGTGTTCCTTAATGAAATCAATGTAGAGTTTGGTGGTCTTTTTCACTCTATCTGCGACTCTGAATGGTCCTACCAGCTCATTACCAATGATTGCCGCCCAAAACATCACACCACCACCTCCTTGTTGATGCCTGATCCGGTGGGGAATTGGACCCTCATTACAGTACCATTTTCTCTTCTACCCATCGGGTCCATCTAGGGTCGCTCGACACTCATCGATGAACAAAACAGTTTGAAAATTTACCTTCATGTGATTTATTTCCTACTGCGTTAACTTTTTCTTGTGGATATCCTTTAATGGAGGGAAAATCTCTGGCTTTCCACATTTTGCAACCGTCCTCAGGATACGGCATCGAGTTGATTTGGGCACATCAGGAGCACCAGCGTTTTCATAAACTTTTTTGCTAGTTTCAAGAGGGTTACTGTGGACTTCTCTCTTGATCCTACTCATCGCTCGATGCGACACAGGTGCTTTCTTATGAATTTTCCCTTTGTCAGAACGTCTGTTGCAAAGTTCAGGTTAAGTAACAATTTTTTTAAATGTACGATGATCACGGGCCAATTCTTTGCTTATATCTAAAGTAGATATCTTATTACATAACATTTGGACAATTTTAGACTTCTAAGCTTGACTCAAATCGTCTTTACGTCCCATCTTTCATATCAAGTTGGCACGCTGAAACAGGCTGCAAGTCACTAAAATGGCTGCCATTTGTTTACTATTGCACAGATTAGCTTAGCTTAGCTTCGATCTCCACATACGTTTCTGTTGTCATATGACGTGCTAATTTTCATTAAGTTTTATTAAAAACTCTTGGAGTTAGAACAAAAAAATCGATTTGCATATAATTCTGGCACGCAGTGTATATGTGAATTGCTAATATGTCTGTGTACCTTGCGATTTCATTAAAAATAAAGTATGTGACACATATTTTTCTGCAACTATTTGTTCAAATGCAACAAAAATTGAGAAATGTTTGAAAAAGCAGATCACTTGTGATGAGAAACAGAATCTTTGCAACAATGCGGAGAGACACATTATCTGGCAAAAAAAAAATTCCTGGTAACTAGAAACGAATATGTCGTACACTCAAATAATGTCGTGCTATGTATTTGGTGGAATTTAAAAAAATATATTTGAATACAGAGCATCAGAAATGCGGCTGGAATCGACCAGCAATTAGGGTGTTGTCTGCTATGGAGACAACGTCAGATTTTAATCTTTTTGCATCCCGGGAAATAGTGATTCAGTGTATATTTTATAATCTACAGCATCCATTCTAATTACCTGACATTGCATCTACGATTACCCATTATTTAAAATCAAATAATTTCAATTTTAAAATCCTCTAAAACGAATTTAGACAAGTTCATGATCTAGAAAGACACCAAAAACGGGAGGGATAGAATGAAGATACTGATTCCATCACGGTAAACCTGGGGGAAAAATGACATACATTTTTTGAATGAACCTACATAAAAATAAAAAATAATTGATTTTGAATTTTGATTGAAAATATTAGGATATTTTGTTGCGACCCACGATGAACACGTCATTTTACATTCGTATCTCTAATTTCTCTGTAGAAAGTTTTCTTTAATTATTATGCATTTCAATTTTATAATTGGTTTAGAATCCTGAAATGATAATTGTAGGTACAATGAACTGTGACTTATTCTTTTAGTGCTTATTAGTCTTTTGCAGGCTATTTTATAGCTAGAAAACATTCATATATAGTATGAATTTTGAGATAACAAATATTTACTGGTGCAAGTCTTACTAATTAACACACACACACATACACACATACACACACACATTATTAATTGGCTTCTATTCTTTCGGCTGACATGAACCATCTTCAGAGGTGTTATTTAGACGGTAATACAATAACATCCACCCTCACCGACGATTTTATTTTGTGTTGACATAAAACTCCGCTAGGCACCGGCAATATTTTCCAAAAATAACAAACGCAGTTCTCAAATTTGTAATGCAGTTCTATGACGTCACACCGCGTGGTAGCGCGAAATGACAACAAAACCATGTATTCAAATGCAATGTAATGTGTTATGTCCGGATTTAAAGGTGATTTTATAAAGTGTTGGTTGTTTAGATTTGATGTACACGGCCTCCAATATCAGAAGGTTCCTCTTACTATGTGTATGCGTAAGAATCGCCGTATTGTTGACCAAACTCTCTCTGATATTGCCTACATGTTTATGTTTTTGTCTTTATTTTAAACTGAAATTAAAGTCAAAATACGATATTTAGAACGGATCATGATTAAACATAATAGACATTCATTGTCTCTTATATGTAACTGTATATGTTTAGAAAAAATATATATGTATATATATATATATATATATATATATATATATATATATATATGTAGTCATTTGCTAAGCTTCTTAAAACAACATTTTACTCTTCATCTATTATGATAATTTTGTTGCATATTTCCGCACAAATTTCATACTAAGATCTCTAATGCTTAAATTGTAATTTAGCTTTACCTCTTTATGGACAGTAAGTTAATCGTGTCCTGTTATATTAACCAATATTGGCAATTTGATATGAACATGGAGTAATCCTTATAGGGTTTCTTTGTAAGGAATATTTATATGTTTTGTTCTGTTAGATGGGATATGTTTACAGTGAAATAATTACAATGAGGAAATATATCCGGGCATTACAACCTCATTTTTATCATAGTGTATTCAAATTTGTTCGCTAAACACATGGATGCTCTATTTTAATCTATAGAAAATTCTTATCACTTGCTTATAATTTCTGCGTAAAGGAAGCTTTTCTAGTATTTTGACGCGCCCGTTAAATTATAGTTTTTCAATAATTTGTCCAATCTATTATAGCATTTTTTCTTTTTATTTGTAATCCTTAAAGCATTCCGATCTAAAACGTTCCAGTACTTTTGCTATACACTTTTTCCTCGGGTATATAATTCTTCTGAACAATACTGAAACAGTATTGCCTTAAATCCTGTGTTCCTCAATATAACTGCGATGATGATAATAATACTTCTGCTAACACAATGCTGGAGAAAACAAGGCAGCAATTCTAGGAAATTGTTTGGTCAGGGTTTTCAAGACAGCCATCGAGGAGACCCGATTTTATTCAACCGTGCGCTTCGACGGTTGTAACTAGACGCCTCAAAATTAAAACTTGCTACTAAAGATTATTTAATATGACGGAAGATAGCTGTCAAATGCGCGGAAGTGACGTCAAGACTTAAAATTGACAGCTATATTTTGGTACCTGTTTATATGTGGTACATAAGCCTCTGACCTCCTTAGACAAAATAAAAATCCAAATGCAAAATGTTATCCTTTTCTGTGCGCTTGGCAGACCTTTCTCAACAAAATACATTTCACTATAATTTCAAAATCTTACACCGAGGGCAAAGGAACTGTATTGTCAAACATTTCATTATTCCCAAAAATATCTAACACTTCCTACGCTCTATTTTAAAGCCCTGAATCGTTTTTGGTTATTCTGATTAAATTTTCCTCTGAGTAATATCCATTCAAGTTCTGATTGTATATTAGTAAAGTAAATTTTATAGTGCACAGTTATTTGACCTATGCCTTTGGGAACTGTAGTATATTATTGTCTTTTTCTCACTGGTAACTGTCAAGGAAAACACTTTTCGGGTTTTCTATTTATCTTCTCATGCTTTCTTGCTATATTGATGTTCTGCTATTTAATGATTCCTGTATATAACTCATGTTAAAATTAATCTTTTCCTTTTTTGTAAGTACTTCTGTGGCATAAATATTTTTGCATTATAGTGGAAATAATTTTAATTGTCAGCGACTTCATGGTTTCCTCTGTTTTGTCCTCATTTAATTTGAATTGTATCATTGCTTTTACATTATTTACTGATTATGATTTACGAATTTTTTCTAAGGTTTCATCATATTTTCCTTAGTTAAAACATCATACGTTTGCAAATTAAGTCGCTATTAACAATCTCGTATTGAAATTGCATATTACATGAAAGTGACTCATGCTCATCCTTTATTATGTTCTTGAGTGTTCATGATTAAGTAATTCAGAAGACTACTTTACTTTTTATTGTGATATCCTCTGCCCATAGATGAACATAAATAGCATGTATTTTCTCAAAGCAATATATTGAAATTCGGCATACAATATATGAAAGATATGTCAAATTCTGTAAAAACTTTTCAATGTTTTACAACATACTCGGCAAATAAATGTACATCTAAAAGAATTATTTCACTAGTTCAACATGCGTACATATATATTTTTCCACTCATAATAAAATAATATCATAACGCGATATATAATTGACTGATAAATGTTCGATTACACTATGAACATAATGTCTGGCATTTACGTACGAATAATATAATTTTTTAAAATTTCTGTTCTTACCTTTATTGTAAATTTCTAGGTGACGAATATCACAATGAATACATGATACAGCCGAAACATGTCTAAATTAATTCTTTTTGTATATTTCTAATTTTATAGAAAGAATAAATATACCCATTCATAATAGTTTCGTACGGAATGTAAAATTAAAAAATGGCATCTATCCTTCATTCACACCTGATTTTACAGTGTAGTTCGCGAAATATCTCAGCTTTTAGCAGTAGATTTTTTCAATTTCATTTTTTTATGCAAAATGTTTGGAATATTTTCAACTTTATTTACGATTTGCTGTATTGCTGACACGTCATCTTCACATATATTTCTGCCCTCTGATAATTTGCAAGAATAAAAAAAATGCGAAGTTTACACTGTCAGTATTTAGAACATTGAAATAAAATCTTTACACCATTTCATTTCTCAGTTCAGAAATTAACGAAATTAATTTAATTGTATTTCTATTTTTCACACAAGTAATAACAAGTAAGTCAGGATCCCTCAACATTAGTGGCATTAATATTTCTTCGTTAAATATTATCGAAATCTGGTATGCAATATTTATTTGAACTTGACAACCACACATTTGTGTCACTGTTAACATCTACTTACTACAGGAACCGCAATATGATGTGAAGATGTTGCGGCCTATACTGTATATGCATGTTCGTGGTGGGAAACATAATCTCAGTTAAGTTTCTCTAAATGTTTTACCCATACCAGTGTTTCTCCGAATTTTACAGCAGTCATGAGTTTGTCATTACAATAAAATACTTATTCACCTATGACGCTCTGAAATGGGTAAAACTGTTTCCTTTGGGAAGAATTATCTCATAAGGAGTGATTTAATGATAATAGTAATATTGACTGTTACCTTATAAGGAGATATTTTGCGACTGTTGATGGGGCAAACAGTACTTCACTTGGTTAAGGGTATCAGAAATTTTTCGGTTAAATTTTTTTTCAAAAAAGTATGTTACACAAATCATGTAGCTCTCATTACTCTCTTTAGTACTGATGAGTCTTTCTCCCGTAACATTTTATTTGAATTAAAATGGAATAACAACAGGATAATTAAGTCATAATGTTATCTTCTAATTATATGCAATTTATTTGTTAATGTATTTGGAAAACCTTATTAGATGTGATTCTGTTATCAGGAAAGGTTTTTTTATGATACAATTACGCTAGTCCGCGCGGTCTTCGGCAAAACCCAGGGACTTCATTCGTTTAAAATGATTTGTAAACATTGAACCTTGAAGGTGTTTTCATACAGCTGACAATTGAAATATTTCAGTACGGACACATTCATAATTTATTCAGTAGAAAGTGCTTCATTTTCTAGTTTTCGCTTCTCCCTAGGATATAGGCGTTCATAATTCTTTAAAACTTCCTATCCATTTTGAATTTTAACCGTTTATCTTCTCTTTGTTCTGAGACTCTTGACACTAGTTCCGTTATCCATTTCAACAAGTCTGTCTGGAAGATTGTTCGCTACCTTCCTCTATCTATTTTGGAATAATTTCTTGTGAGGGTTACATTTTCCAGTCCTCATCATTAGCGTATGTGTCTAAGATATTTCAGCTGTCCGTTTCTGTACGTGAATATTAGTTTTGTTTTTTTTCCTCTGTAAAACTACGTTGTTATTTATAATTTCCGTCGATGAAATTCCCAGTATTCTTTTTATGTATCATCACATTCCGTTTTTTCCAGTTTACTTCCCATCTATGAACAAATTAACAAGCGTTCTCTCGTATACAAGATGTTATATATTACATCATTCGTTGAATTCTTCTACGAATTACATGGTTGCATTTTCAATCTTCAGTGAAGAAATATTCCTGTTTGTTAAACTTTTATAGGTGCTTCACATTGATACAGCTAGTTAATAACTCGCATTTTTATCTAATACTGATAAATATCTGTGTGTTTTCTTGCTGTTATAGAACTTTTTTTATTCACTATCTATTACTAAAATCCATGAATGACTGTAGTTATCTTTCCGTGCCAACTATAATCACAGTGACAACTATAATCACAGTGCCATCTGTGTTTCTTATAGTCTTAAGATTACACTGATTGCTAATAAATTATTAAGATTACACTCATTGCTAATAATTTTTTAAGATTAGATTCATCTCGAATAAATCCTGGAAGAGTTTCATTTGCATTAGCTCCGATGCAGAGGCGGAATAAAACTGAGAAAAAGACACATACTTGTCTTACGGCTATTTATAAATTATTCTAATTCCATTTTTCTGATTATGGATTGTTGTAATCATTTAAAATCTACAGTGTCGATGCTCATTTTTCCGTTTTACCAGACTCAGATTTTGAAATAACATCTGAAATCGATAAAAGGAATCGAATTAATTAACACTTTAATTGTGATGAAATACTTCCACAATTTGAAAAAGTTTCAGAATAATATAACCTGGAAATTTTTATAGAATTCGTAATTTATTTCAGTATAATTTCAATTTTGACAACACAATTCAAATCAGGCCAATTAATTTAGGAAGCGAAAAACCTTGAGTGCCAAAATTTTCCCTCTTCTCGTGAGAAGTCGTGCTATTAGAATGAGCACATCAACATATTCTAATATATTAATCGTATCCATATTAAGAGTATTAAGCGCGGACATGGTGTCGGTATTTGTAAAGGAATAATATCGATGTTGTGAAATATTTTAATTTCTGTTCGAGCCTAAATTGTATTAACTGTTATTAGTAGCTACGAGGGCGATGGCACTTGAGACTTTCAATGCAAAAAAAAAATTATATATCGGAAAATATTATAATTTCAACATTTTGTATAAAAAAATGTGTGCAATAATTTTTCATTAATGATTTTCTTCAATCTTCTTTATAATCTCACCACAAGAATCGTCCATCGAGATTTAATCCGAAAATTTAATTTTCAACAATTTAAAAATTCTGATTGAACACAAGTCTTGATTTGGACCGAATGGAAACAAACCGAATTGGATTTTCTTTTTACTTTAGTTATACACAATTTTTAAGTAATAATATGTCATGCACTTTAAAACTGAATGTCGTTAGGAGAACGATCATTCTTAGATATCTTCCTTCTTTAAATATTTATTTTAATATTTAGTGAAGTTCATACATGAATATTTCTTAGATTTCTATTCCTCCTCTGTTGTATCGACAGTTCTCAGACGTTAATATTTAAAGATGTGATGTTCTTTATAGGTCTTTCTACATTAAAAGTTATATGAACTTTCACTGAATCCAAGTTAAAATACTCAAATTAAAAGGAGAGCTAGCATTTGTCCAAAAGAATTAAGTAAAACCAAAATCAGTTTCCTTATCTGCAACAACACGTCAATATTAAATTGCAATATAAGAAAATCTAGTCTCTTTATTTGAAAGTCTACAATGGAATGTGTGATTTGCTTATGAGTAGAATATTTCACAGACAGCTTGTCACTTAAAAAAATCAGTCACTTTTTCAAACATTTATATTATGTGTTAGCGTTAAGACAAGAACAATGTCTTATTTACCATATTTGCAACCACTTTAATTATGCATTTTCTTATATAAATTACAAAAGTCTAAAAGACATAAAATCAAATCACAATATTATGAAAGTTTGGTATTATCGAAATTGTGATATATATTATGTAAGTGAAAAATATTAGCATTCTAGCATCAATAATTTCTAAAGAGATGATTGATTATCTTTTACTAAAATATATGTAACATATTATAAGATGATCGTAGCAAAATGATTCTATATGTTTTCTTGCTTTTTCATATGCTGAAAAATTGATATTAATGTAAATCGTTTCTTAAATTCACCTCTTCTGTTTCAGCCACAATGTACCTTGTAAATATTAACATATATTTCTTAAACATTAAATTTCAATGCTTTATTTCTCGTGAGTAAAAGACACATAATATATATTAAAATGTAACTATATTCTAAATGTGAAATGAAAGATGAGAATTAACTGTTAACTGTCGTAACTATGTGGGCAGAATTTTAACAATCGATCATATTTTTAGATTGTTAAAACTTTTATTTTTATTTGTTATTCTAAAATTAAAAAATAATAGTTAGTTCTTGTTTTTTCTCTACATGTTGTTTAAACAATAGCATTTTGTAATATTTACAATCAACTTTTATTATGATTATATTTATTGCTCTTTCTATCCCACTAGTGTCAAGATGTTTAAACGAATTACATGCATGGTATCAAATACGTTAAGAAATTATATCTGCTCTTTTATTGTACTTATTCATTAATAATGTTTCTTAGAAATTTTTCACTCCACAAGCAATTACGTCTTAGTGGTTTTGCTGCCTTGCGTGAAGTATAATTATTAAAGAAATGTCTAAAATCTTAGGTTCATAAAACAGCTTTTAAATATAAATGGTTAAAATGATTATGAGTGAATGAAGCCTCTTAATCTTGGCAATAACTACCCTTTGAACATAGTGGAATGACGCTACAAAATTAAAACCACCATATCTGATATTCGGAAACTACATCACATTTAACAGTAGGAAAATCTATAATGGGTAGCAGATGCAACTCTAAGATAATACAATGGGATAATCAATATTTTGTTGTTAAACAGTTTCAAATAAAATGTTAGAAAGGAAACGCCCGTCAATAATGCACCGATCGATAACTATTACTGAACTTGAAAAACATATTTTCATAAAAAAATAATTAGGTTAATATTTTATAAATGTCAGCCTCAATAGTATTGGTTACTCGATTACTTCTCTATGTTTTCTGCGTGAGTATATAGTTAATATTATAACAGTTAAAATTATTGCTGCTCTCTGTGTCAGTTTAGTCTTCCTAAAGCATAAAACTCAAGTCAATCCTCTGTAAAATATCATATAATTTTAACTATCTCTAAGTTATTTTGCAATTTATTTATATTTGATCTATATAACGATATAAATGTTAAGTCACAGAACTACAATATTATGTAAGAAATGTCCATTCTTGACGCTGAACATATATATATTTTTTATTTTATTATGATCAACAGGATTTATTTCTGTAGAGCCATGAGTATTATTATCTAATATTCACATACTTGATATATGTCTCTTATGATTATATATGTTATATCGCCATCATATCTTGTAATATTTTATGCTATATATATATTGCTAAATATCTAACACTTTTATTTAAATGTATCGTATGATAACATAAACAATTTTAATGTTTTCCACTTTGCTCTATAATTAGTTTAAAGGATTGTATCATCTAAAATATCATGATCTCAACTAAAACATTTTATTTAGAAATATCAAAACTTGATCTTGTGATATGACTTGATAAGTGAGAACATAAAATCTGAATTACATCTTAGGGATGTCAGACAGGAATACAATTATGGACATTATCATGATTCAAAGATCCGAACCTATTAGTCAAGTCATTTTTTCAATTTGTTTAAATGCCTTGTGCCCTTGTAGTTTATTATAATACGATGTTTACACTTACCTATTCTTTTGACGACAAGATTTCAGTAAACTTATCAATGCTTAATCATAGTAGAAGTTTAGAAATATAACATCTATAAAAACCTTGAAAACATTGTCATTTGTTTTTCGCCGAATGTAAGATTTTATTTGTTAGGTTGTGTTTTACTAACGATGGATACATTAACATGGAATAAATTTTTTCTCAGATTATCATCTCGTTTGACTCCCACAACTATAGTTATCTAGTAATCTCTTCTGGTGAAAGAGCTACGATAGTATATTTAGTCTGTTGATTGTGTGTACCATGAAATAAATGAATTTATTTTCAAGGAGTTTAATCTGGCAAATATAGTTATCTCACTTAAATTAATCTCGGTGTATAAAGAAAACTTCTGTTGAGGTGTCCCATTTGCATTGTATATCATTTATGCAATAACAAGTGTATGAGTAATATTTGTGCTTTGTTTTTTATAACACATCGGTATCTATACGTCCCTAAAATTGATATAGCATTCGAGTCATATTGCTATATACAGCAATAGAAATTACCTCAAAATGGTACTAATATGTCTGTTATTATATATATTATATGACACATAGTGAATTCACAGAGTATAGAGTGAAATCGATATATATATTTTTTTATGCATTGCCTGTGTATTATCCTTGTCATAAGTAGCATTTGAACTCTAAACGTAACGCACGGTATTAATTCAAATTTGTTATCGGAATCTGTCCATAAAATATATTATATGATTCTATCCTTCACCACTTGGAACTACATAATGCAGTTAGTTCTATAAACATGCGCATTTATAAAGACAATGTGATGAAATTAACTTTATCTTCACTAATTAAAAGCAACGGGAATCAATAATATTTCGTGTCTATTGAAATATTCCGTAATTATATGCCTCAAAATAACCTATGTTGTAAAATAGGTTTGACTAGGACATACAGCTTTGAAGACAGACCTATGTTGGCTGTAGGTTTGAGGAAAGCTTATTATGGTTTTGTTTATGTGAAAAAAGTAAAAGCAAACGATTATCAGAAAATAATTAAAAAATATATGTAAAAATTATCGAAATATCAATCAGCATATTCATAAAAATGAAATAATTTACACCTTTTCGTATGAGATCGCATTTACAAAATTCTACTACTTTACATATGCATGTGTAGAGCAATATATATATATATATATATATATATATATATATATATATATATATATATAATGAAACTATCATTGTTTACTCGATAATAGCATTTTCTAACAGGACTTGATTTTTCAAAATGGATTTTTTAATAATATTCCTATACATTTACGAGAGTGAACTCTGTTTTTACATATTATAAAGAAGACAGTGTAAGTATTATTAAGCATTTACTTCCTTTGAATTTTTGCCCTCCTTCTAATTTTTACAAACTAACGACACACACACACACACACACACAGACACACACACACACACACACACATATATATATATATTTATATATATATATATATATATATATATATATATAATTCTGGTAATGGATGTTTGTTTCAATTGCGTTCCTATATATATCACGACAAATGCAGACTTATTGCGAATGATACCAAAACATCGGCGTAAATCATCCCCAGGGAGCTTTTTGATAAATGCTTTTGAACAGGCGAAATAGAAAATAATATGAATGATTTATATGTGTCTGCGTGTGTGAGAGAGAACAATCAGCAAAATATCTTACATCTTTTTAACTATGTATTATAGTTGAAATATAGTTCCCAAAAATATTATTACACAAAGTGAATGCACAAGATATTTTGTTTAGAACTATTTTAATACGAGAGTAGTAAGGAAGAGAAAAAAGTTACTGGAGTGTCAGAGAAAGGATGAGAACACTGATATGAAGAGAGATCTATGATAGTAGAGATGAAAGAGAGAACAACATGAAACAAGGGTTGTCAGGAAAAGGATGCGAGTCAAATTGAGCTTGCTTTTAAAATCTTGGGGATTGCAACTGTTAGGGAAGCATGTATACAAAAGTGAATGCGACAGGCGGGAAGTACGAGAAAAGAAGCTAGTAAAGTAGAAGTTTGGTTACATTTGGTCGGCTTTACTGCAAATAGTTGCAACCTAGTCGCTAGTCAATTTGTGCGGGTAAATTAATGCAGAGGGAGCACCAGGGATCTAAACTCACTGGAGCAAAGCTGTGAAATTATTTATAGTAGTGACAGAGATAAATCACATTACGTCATTGCGAAAGTGACTGGAGTTAGGCTGCCATTGAGATTCTTTGGTAGATTTTGTCATGAAGCCCCAGAAGAATAACATGCGGACTCGACCAGATCTAACAGCACTATTTAATGCATGGGCGGACGGTAGATGTATGCATATGTAAAATGAATTGAGACAGGAAAAAACTATTTGGCCCTACACGGCAGATTTAGCACCAGATTTTCTTAGCAGCAGATTTAGTTATGGATCCAATGTTGTTTTCATGCCTGATGCATGTTTCTGTTGTGGGGGTGACAATTCTTCATGGTGTTTACCGATTAGCAGCTTCGTTTTGGAAGCATTAAAGTTTTACAGCTATTTCTTACCCCAGTTCAACACAGGTTAGCTTTGTCAGCCTTGGCAGAATACTTAACAAGCGGTAAGTAAATGGTAGTGTCGTCAATGTAGATGCCTACCGGGGATCTGAGTACATCATAGAAATTTTTGATGAAGAAACAGAAAAAGGATGGAGCCTTGAGGGACAGTATGAAAAAGTCAGAAGATGAAAGGGGGCGTTAGAAAAAGAAAAAAATACCTAACTGATCTTAGTAAAGAGAGAAGGATGTAGGAGTGGTTTTGATATTCAAGTAAAATCCCCCTAGCTAGAAGGAGATGTTTACTGACATGAACGCCAATTTTATGCACAAAGATATTGTAGTCCCTTCCAAAGATGGTAAGTTAACAAGGAATATAAAAAAAAACATATAAAGGAGGAGAATGATCAAGGTTAGTTTATCAGAGAGCTAAGATGTCAGGTGAATTTAAATGGTAGAATGGTAGCTTTGTTAGAGTCAGAACACATGCAGAAGAAACAAGAAAGGACAGAATTTAGTTCCCAATATATTGGAATGACAAGCAGAGTGAAAGTGAAGAGCATTTGATAGACGGTTTATTTTTTTGGAAAAAACAACATCGAACAGTGGATAAATTTACAAACTATCACATATATGACACACTGGCTGGAGACGTTGGTGGGAGGGGTCATTCGTCTAAGTTAGTGAATGGCATATATATAGAGAAATCAAAGACAAATTTTAGTCCCTAATTCAAGTCAATTTTTTCGTAATTTAAAAGAAACACAACAAAACACGTGAGGGCAAACATTCAATTGTGCATAAAAGACAAAACCAAATAAAAAAGTTAAAAGAAAAAATACATGAATATGACTTATATTTAAAAAAATTAAACACAAATGAAATCAATTCAAATTGGACATGATAGAAATGGTAAGATTTTAGAAAAAAAGTAAAATAACCAAATAAGTATATCAGATCATGAATGACCATCATATCACCATACAAACTTACCAGTTAATATGCAATTATATTACTTCAGTTAATAATACAACTATTTGTAAAGTGTACTATCGATTGAAATCCACAACCTTTTGAGGAAAAATTAAAATTGTTGTAAGGCTACTCTCTGATTATTGTTATATAAGAAATCCCTTGTTGGTGTTAGGTTTCATCTCGCAAAATATAATATACAGATTGTTCACATGTTAATCAAAATACTACATGTTTACTGTCCTTCTATGTGCCATCTATCATCAGGATATAGGCGATCAGGGCCTGCCACGTCTTGCGATCCGTAGTGGCTCTTAATAAGCTTTCGTCTGTTACCCCATCTAAACCCCGATCTACCAATTACCTACTTAATCACGTCAAATACGTTTTCTGTTGCTTTTCCTTGTCTTTCCTTCCCTCTATCTGACCTTCCTTACTCATCCCATGTCCAGGAACATTAGCGGACTTTGCCTGTTGTTAAGTATTAATATATTTTTCTTTTCCATTCTTTCCAATGTCTCGCCATTGATCCATGGTATTCGCAGCATCCTTCTGTAGAACCACATTTCATTTACTTTAATTTATTTCCCTTAATCTTCACTGCTATATGGAACACATCATATCGCAATCCAGTACTCTCTTTTTTGTTTCTGGGAAAATGTTACTTTCTTTTAATACTCTGTCCAGCTTCTGGAATGCGTCATTCACCATGCTAATTCGCTTCCTGTTAGGACAATTCCCAATTACTTCAATTTTTGTAATTTCTTGATTTTAGTATCACCAACCTGTAATTGGCAATTATGCCTCCTCTTAAAATGACATTTCCATTGTTGTTTATTTGTAGTCCTGTTTTAAGAGGACTTGTAAAGTTATTTTCGTGTCGGCCATCGGCACTGTATTACCTGCGTATCTAATGTGGTTCAGAGTGTGACCACTGATGGCGAATCCTTGCATAAACTGTTCGGTCCTCAGTTAAATAGACACGGTGAAAAAACACATCCTTGTCTTACGCCACTTTCTATCTTTGTATATCTGCAGAATTCGATTCCTGTCCGTATGCAGCCGGTTTACTGCCAGTAGATGTTCTTGATTACTCTAAAGTCTTTCCCAAATATGTCGAGGTTGCTGAGCATTTCTATAAATTCTTAGTGGCATATTTTGTCGACCACTATGTAATGGTCTACAAAACACAGTTAAACCTTCTTTTTTATTTGCATCGCCCTTTTTGATAGCATCCTAAGCATAAACATCGCGTACCTGGTTCGCACTGTTTTTGTCTTATCTCAGGCCTGATTCGGCTTCGCGCACTATTCATCTAGATTCGGACAATGAGTTTTGTTGTGTAGCTCTTTAAAGTTGTTATTCGTTGTAGTTTGCATTCGATTGCGACAGGCTTTTTAGGCAGAGCTATGAAAACTGATCTGCTTAGGTCAGCTGGTATTACGCCACTGTTGTGTATTTCATTTAATATTTCCATAATTTTCACTATGTCGAAATTATCTAAGGCTGACAACATCTTTATTAAAATGCTGTCCGATCCAGCTGCATTGTTCCTATTCATTGTGGCCATTGCAGTTTTCATTTCAGATTTTAGTATTTCCGGTTCGTCAGCAACTTCGTTTACTCTCTATTGCTTTTTGTCGTTGAAGAGATATTTTATATATTCTTCCCACCGCTGGATTATTTTCTCTATCTCTAATATGATCCTTCCATCCTTGGATTTTATACATCCTATTGGGAAGCGTTAGTTTGTCTTGTCAGTTCTTTTACTTCTTTATTCATTTCTCTTTTATTATTCTTGTTCAATCTCTATTTTGGCACACTTGTTTTTGGGACATTCTTCTGTAGCCTGTTTACACTTGGTCCTTGCGTTTGTTTATACTTTTTGTATTCAGTTCCATATTTGGCATTCTTTTCTATCTCTTTTGACTCATGTCAAGAATCTCTACGTTCATCCACTCGCTTTTTCTTCTGCGTCTAATTTTCACTGGGACAGTTCTGTCAATAGCATTTCTTTAATTGCGTCTCATTTCGAATTTCGTTTTCCCATTTGTTCTTTGCATTTGTTTTCATGCTGTCAGTTTATTTTTCTGCAAGTTGAATTGATTCACAAGAGCATTGTATTTCAGCATGGGTGCTGCACTAGTCTTCCCTATTTACGGATTTTCACATTTGGTTTTGCAGATGACTGTCAGGGACAGTTATATAAGGTTGAATAACCGGTTTTCCTATCATTACTGAAGTTAATCATCGTTGACTCTGTTCATTATCATGATAGGTGATCGTTTAGGAATAGCAGATGTTTTGATGTGAAGATTTTGAATGGTAGCTCGGAATTGTTAAACGAAGAGGCGGGTTCAAGTTACTCTCAAATATCTTTGGAAATGATAAGGATCCATATTGTATCCCACAATTATGGCGTAATTAATAAGATTAGTATCAGTAAACAAATATTATTCCAAGGTATGTTTATAATCTAAAATATTTTCTGGCTTTAAATATCATGCAAATGTTTGATAACCGTTAGAAAAAACGATCAATAACAAATGAGCATATTTTCTAGACTTGAATGAAATATAATTTCTTTAAGTTTCAAATTAGTACGTGACTTTTATCCTATGAAGTAAAATTTGATTATTGCTATAGAAATATATGTATAATAAATTTGTTTGGGTAGTAACCTTTCATTTAAAATTTTTTCCATGAAATCATGCCGACAGGGAAATCTAATTATTTTTCAGCATCCGAACATTTTGCAAAACGGGAACATGTTAGGATGCTGTTGCAAATGTAAACAGCTGCCATGTTATATTTGTTATTTCTCGCATGCGCAGGTTTTGGTGACTTTTACTTTGACTAATATTCACTATAGTAAGGTGAGTTGCGCAAGAAAACAGCACCATAAATTGATTTGCACTGGCTGGAATTTAAAAAGTACGTGCTTTGATGCCTGGCATGCGAACCGGAAGGCCTAATACAAATATTTCAAGAGTTTTGTATCAATCTGAGAATTGTGAAGAGGATTCAAAAATTTGATGGAGTCTAATCTGTTCGTGAGAAACTCAGCTTCAACACTGAAGCCAGCATTTTGTGTCTGAAGGATGAAGTGCAATCAAGTCTAATCAAGTGATGAATTTAATTACAAGTTTGAGGTTTTTAAAAGTTTAAAATGTTTCTCAACCTCCTTAATGAGGAGGTGTTGTTACAAAGACCAATCGAAACAAAGCAATCTCCGATCTGTAATTGAATTCATCACTTGATGAGATACGGATAGTGTCGAAAAATTGTGTACTTTTCTAGGGTTAGCATCCAATTGCTTCTGGCCGGTATCGAAACTCGACCGATTTGGTGTTAGTCAGAGTCGTTACCCACTACGCCATAGACGCATGGAATCAAAGAAAAGAAATTTTAATCTGTTGCATAGAAACAGTGTATATATACGCCACTCACCGAAAGAACTCAATTCATTTCTGAATAATCACGCATATATTGCTGAAGTGGAAACAGTTTTTAAAATTTTCTGCTCTAAAGAGCTCAATCTTAATGAGAGCATAATATATTAGTCTTCCACATATATATCGTAATCCACTTTTTATGAAATTAGTGCTACTTTCATTGTTGGTTGAATGTCATTTCACGTAAATAAAAAATTGTGTTTATTTGCAGCAATCTCATAAATGTCTCGCCAAAAATGACAAACACGTGCTTCGTCTAAGTTTAACACTGTTTTTACGCGTTCTTATAAATATTACTTTTTTAAAGTTCGAACGTTCTATTTAATTAAGCGCCTTTTCCTTTTTTTTCATATTTTATATGTATTTATTCGTTAATATTTTTGTTTATATTTGTTAATATTGTGTGTATACTATTATGTGTAGGTAATGATATCTATTTTCTGGTTTGATCTTGAATATTATGTCAGGTTTTGTTTAAAAGTTTTTGGCAATGTGTAATTTGTTGCACGTGTGGTGCATTTTTCTGCTATATCCGGTATGGTTATTGCTTCAAATTGTATCTGTATACTCATCTACCTTTTCTTCACTACATGTCAATTTGATCTGAGCAATATGTATTGAGCACTCTATATTTATGTATTTAATAATTTACATTAATTAGACATGATGTTTTAGATTATTGTCATGTATACTTATTACATGGCAAGTTTTCACTTTCACTTTCATTTTTTAAATTTGTAAAATTCTCTAACGAATGATCAAAGGAAGATAGTAATGAATCCGCAAGTGTGACGCATTGGGTTAACTTCTAAGTATATATTTATTAAATAGTTTACATCTATTATTAATACAGCATTTAAAATGATTTCATTTCTCTGGTTTAATATTTAGTTACATTCTCGGAATTTGACATTTCGAATTTTTTTTATCTAATCTTAAATTGCATCTATGTGAGATGTATGTTTGAAATTTGCCTATAAACTTCCATTCAATCTGTGGGGAGAAACTGAACTTTTTAAATTTCCAGAAATGTTTAGAAAGAGCGATTTGATGTTTAAAGTGGAGTTTTGTGAAAGATTGTTTATGATTTATGGAAGTTGTTTACATAATCCGGCCAAAATTCGTATGTATGCTTTTATTATCGTTTCTGTGTTCAGTATAAGTATGCAGTGACTTTGTATTATGTATGAATGTGAAATTATCCCATTTTTTATTATGTATTAGTTTAATATAAATATTAACATATATATAGGTGCACCATTTATATGAATATTTCGTGAGTGTGGATGCAACTTGTTATATGATTATGTGTAAGCATTTTTGTTTATTGATGCAACAATCTATGTGTATATCACGGTGTATTTAGGTGCACCGAAACATAATTATGTGTATAATTATATGTATATTGAGTAATTGTGGGTACACTTAGTTATACGCATGTTTCAAATATATAAATGCACCTATTTATAAGTATTTGTATGTTTATCGAGGATAGGGGCATGTAATTATATTCATATAAATGTTGTATTAAGGGTGTAATTGATTGTGATGTCCTTTATTTCTCATTAAAATCATGTAGTTATCGGAATCCAAATGATATATGCCAGTATATGTATATGAAGTACGTCCTCATGTTATGTGTGTAGAAATGCACAACTACATACATACATATATATATATATATATATATATATATAGATAGATAGATAGATAGATAGATAGAAAGTCTGCTTGTCATAAGTAAGATCATAAAAGTAGTAAGTCTAGAGCGTCCATAGATAAAGGATTTATGCGTATACTTAGAATATTTTGGGTATATATATATATATATATATATATATATATATATATATATATATATATATATATATATTACAGACAGGGCTTTTGTATATACAAGCATATATATTTGTTTCAAAGAAAGTAAATATATGTGTATTTCGTGAGTATATTTGGGGTTTGTTAGTATATTTGCGTAAATATGTGTGTTCATTAAATAAACACGTATACATTCAATCTTCATAAATATGTATATGATTATGCGAACACAATATTTATAAGTTGATAAAGATGGATGTGAGTATGTATGTATATGTATGTGTACGGATAGACTCATTTGTATGTTCATATGTGCAACCATGCACATTTGTGTAAGTGAGCGTACCTGTGTATACGTAAGTATGTTCATATACAGTGTTTTAGGTATAATATTGCTCAGGATAACATCCCTTTAACTCTCTATACTGTTCTAGCGCTTAATATTTTATATTAAGTAAATCTATTTAGATTATCTTTGCTATTCGCGAGTTTGACATCCTTACCTCCCTACCGATACACACACACACCACACACACACACACACACACACACACACACACACACACACATATATATATATATATATATATATATATATATATATATATATATATAATTTAATACCCACCAAGTGACGTGGCCCAAAAACTCTCACAGATCTTACTGGTTTCCATACCATGAAGTTTTCAATTTTTCATTTCCTTACACAAGTACTGGTTTCTCCCATGAGTTTGTCCAATAATGCTATGCGACGTGACGCGACGTGACTCACTGCTAGATCTCTAAACTATTTCTATCCCTAATTCTTGGCTTGTCTTTCATCTTTGCCAACTTGGCAACTCTGGTCATGCTGTGCTATCCGTTATTATTTCCTTCCATATCTCCTTCCCTCAAGAACCCCGGATCAGCTGTGCATCATACAGCTACCAAAGAGCAAACTGGGAGTATTTCAGCAATGTTCTGTATGACTTCCTTTAGAACAATTTTTTAGTTTTCCCGTTGAATGTTGTGCATCCGAGGTTTCTTTTGTGTTAAAGGTGGGATAAATGTTTTTATTCAAACCAGACATTTACGAACAAAACCCCCTTTGTCTCCTTGGTTCTTCCATGGTTGCTTGGCCGCTACTGCCCACAGGAATCATTTCTTCTGGTTTTATCGGAGCCAGTCGTGATCATAATAGGCACATTTTTGCCTCTGCTCATAATGAGTGCTAAAGAATTCTAAATCTGTTTTTTGTTTTCATAAGTCTGGCTCCAAAGATTATTTGCAGGTCTGTATGAATCTGTTATACAAGAGCAAGCTTTCAATCTCTTCTTTAATAAAAAAATATTAATTCCTCATATTTTCTGCGGACAAGGGTGTCTGCTGTGTTCAAAGATCTCCACCAACTCAATATTTCATTCGTCTGGCGCATCCGCACACAATTTCCCATATAGAATTAAGGCTCGAATTTTCGTAACCCACTCGCTGGTGATTATCATCATTTCAAAGCTTGACCTCCATAAAGCAAGCGGAGGTGACAGAATTCCAATGTGCTCCTGAACTCTCATCTTTCCTCTCCAATCTCTAAAGCTACTGCCGTTCTGTTTGTTGTTTTCTCGTATGGTCAATGCATTTAAGAACTTTGGAGAACTTTCAGACCCAACTAATTATAGCCTTTTCAATCTCCTATAGATTTTTGGCTAATTATTCGAGTCTATTTTCACTGTTGAAAGAGTTCCACATCTCACAACTCATAGTATTTTTTCTGACAAAATTCAAAGCATGAGTCTAGTAGGCTGGCTTTCGACGCAAGCTACAGGTTTATGATTTAACAGGACACTTGTTTAATCTAATACAGTCGTTTCATTCAAATCGTGTAATGAAGGTATTATTTCTCCCAGAAACTCTCATAAGAACGCGTGTGACATTCAATGCTCTATTTCAGGTCCTATGATTGTTTCTTACTTTAATCATCGATCACTCTGATGTAATCAAATCCCAAGTAGCATCTACAATGATAACACCACCATTTACTCCTGCCTCAAACAGAAATCTTCCGAGGCTGACAAAGCAAACATCGTTGCTGATATTGCGAAGGACTTATAAATTGTAATGTACTAGAGTAAGGAATGGCTTATAAACTTCAATGCTTCTAAAATGAATCTGCTATTCTTTAACTGTCATATAAAATCGCGTCTATCCCCCCATAAGCATAGATAATGTTAATGTCCCTGAATGTAAAACATTGCTCCACCTCAGTCTAACTCTCTCAATCTACATCAAGTGGAATGAATACATTGAATCCATAGCTAAAACTGCTGCTAGGAAACCCGGATCACTGTGTAGGGGAAGGAAGTTTTTTTCTCGTCTGCATCAAAGTTCCACATATATAAATATACAATTCTCCAGTTCATTGAATACTGCTGTCACATTTGGACCGGTGCCCCTGCTATTCATCTTGCGGTCCTTGACAAAATCCAACGAAGAATCAGCAATTTAAACGACATTAACCTCAGTCATTTTTTTACTGATGTAATGTGTCATCCCTCTGTCTCTTCTGCAAATACTTTCACGGTTTCTACTCTGACAACTTTGCAATCTGGTGCATCCTCTGCATGAAATTAGTCAGCAAGGTCTCACATTTTTACAAAGAAACTAACCAAGTGATACCGCAACGTCTACTCTATCAGCTTCATTTTTCGTATTTCGTGCCTTTGGAATTTCATTCGATTTACCGGTTTCCCTGAAAGTTACAATATCCAAGACGTTTAATGCAATGTCAGTTACCATCTCATCGCATTGACTCGCAATTTTTCCCTTTGTATCATAATTTCTTCCCTTTCCACAAATCTTAAGCCGCTCTTTTCACAGCAGTGTTCTCGCCATTCTCTTAACTATACTCTGACACCTACTAAAAAGTTCTTATTAATCCTCACTTATGTAACTCCATTCGCGCGACTGGCAGTACTGCCTTGCTTGTGAAAATATGATTATATATATATATGCCAACTACTGGACGGAGATACTACAATCAAGCAGGTGCAAAATTTTAATTACATGGAAAATGTTCTGACAAAGAATCGAATATGCGGCTTTGAGATCAGAAGGCTTATTTGCATGGGCAAGGACACATTTTAAAAGCTAACCAGAATAACGAGAGACGGATATATTTTGATGAAAACAAAGACAAAAATCTATGTGATATTTTATGTTATATCTATCTTCCCATATGGTAATGAATGCTGGGCAATCTTCTCAAAGATGAAGGAGAGACTCGAAGGAACAGATATATGGTTGTACAGAAGGATGCTAATTATATCATAGACCCAAAAGATGAGCAACTACGAAAAAGATACAAAGGACTCAAGGTTTTATTATTTTGAGTGCTCCGGCATTAATTTTATTATGAACAGTGCTTAATATAATGAATATTATAGAGTCTAATAAATTATATAGTTATGAATTAATTGTACATTTCAACACGGAAATTTGTATGTTTCAAGATAGATTCTATTCATCAGGTAATGCTTCATGTTGGTTTTAGAGATGTTTTACATTTAAATAACAAAAACCTTTGGTTTGCTGTGTATGTGTGTGGGAAGATATAAAATTTATATTTATGTTTCTTTTAACTAATCAGAGCGAAGATTCATTTTAGGATTGGCCCCAAACAATATATCGTAACCAACCTTTTTCACTTTTTCTCCTCCTTTTTCTATTCCCTTATTTTACTTTTCTCTTTTCTTTTTTTTCCCTTTTTAACGGGGAAGATATCAACCTACCTTTACCCTAATCTCATTATTTTACTTTTTTCCTTCAGTTTTATTGTCTTTGATGTAATCTAGCCATTTAGTACTAAAGCTGTCCTTTTCTTAACATTTTTTGGCTCCTAGTTATATTTTTCTCGAAGACTTTGATTTATCAATAATATTTTTGTTGTTTCTCTTTCCTCTGATCTACTTCCTGCTATTCTTATACCATCTTTTTAATATCTATTTATTTGTTGAATCGAAACCAAGGTACAGTAACCGGCTGATTTACACTACCTATATATATATATATATATATATATATATATATATATATATATGCGTGTTTTTTTCACAAAAAAATGCTGTAAATAAATAGAAATGCTATATCAAAATTTTATGAATATATCTCAAACACTAAACAAACATCATACCAGAAAATATAATTATTTTAATATTTTAGTTGTTATTATAGAATCCTGCTTATGCGACGAATAATCGAAATATTGAATGTGATAACATTTTAATATTTGGTTTTTAACATATTTCCTGATTGTTCTACTTATTGTGATTTACTGTTCTTAGGCAAAACAATTTAATGACGGACATTTTTTAAAAATTTGGAAACAAATATGGTTGAAGCAGAACGAAGTGATAGTCATGCTAATTATTTGTAATGTTTCAAGCAATAGTTTTTTTCATAAAATGTGAAGGAGTATCGGTTTAAGTTCATGTAAATTTCACTGTTGGTATTAGGTTGTGTATTTAAACTACCCAAAAATTCTACGAACAATAATAATCTGCATTTTCGTACTAGCATCTCTTTTTATTGCACATAATATTTTACCTGAATCAATGTAAAAACAATGTGTTACTAATGACTGTATTCTGAACATTTGATGGTGTGGCTGTATATTTTTGTAATTTATATCAAATACCGCTCATTTTGCAAGTTGGTAAGAATGTAAAAATTGATCTGAGTGAGAATGACTTAAATAACATGAGAACATAGAATGAGAATACAGTAGTAGCGGACGTCTGAAAACATTACGACATAGCAAACAGTTTTTGTCACTGATTCATTAGCAAATGATCTATACAATATATGGACGAGCCTAAGTTTCAGTAATAGTGTACAGAAGGTAAATCGTCGTTCTAGATAACAAAAATCTCAAGCCCATCTCTCAAGTCCAACCAGTCTATCTCGACGTTCCTCATTTAAATTGCTGTTGAAGTAAACGCATTCGAGTATATTTAGTCTAATTAAGATATTTTTGAGGTTTTTAATTAAAAATATAAGTTGGATACTTTACTCATTTCGGTCATTTTTAAAAAATTTAAAAAATTTACAAAAACTCTTCGAAAGGTATCGAAAATTTTCCTTGATTTTCTTTATATCCTGAATCTCCTTAGGACGAAGACAATCATCCACAAATTCCTGTTTTTGTAGCTCTTCAGAAAGTTTAACATTTTTATTTCTCTTAAACCATGTTCCACCAGATATTTCCAGAGCTCACGAGGTAAACATAGTGTTGTTCTTCTTAGTGTTGTTCTTCACTGCTTTTTTGGCCCTAAATATGTTCTGTGATTAGTAGGTTTCAAAGCCCTTTTTCTTCATTAAGAATATGAACTGTCTGATAAAACCTTCTACAGAAGGTAGCTGAAGAAAGTAACAAGAAACGACTAGAAATAAACTGCAAGAAAACCAAATACAAAAAAAAGGCAGCCGAAAATGCCAAATACAGGTCGGGGATCCTAGAATTAAGCATGTACAAAAATGTAAATACCTGGGAAGTGTTATAACAGAAAATGAAAAGTGCGACCCATAGATCCGAAGGCGAATTGGCATGGCGAAGATCCATTCCAGAAGTTGAGTAAGGTATTATGAAACAGAACAATTTCGCTATAAACATGGAAGACTGTACTGGATTGTTATGTTCTGTTCGTTCTTTTATATGGCAGTGAATGCTGGACAATATCATCAAAAATGAAGGAAAAGCTTGAAACAACTGAAACGTGGTTCTACAGAAGGATGCTGCGGATATAATGGATTGAGCATGTGGACAATGATGATGTCTTAGAAATGACGGAAACAAATAAGAATAAATATTGAGCATCAGGACGAGACAGCTGTAGTTCCTGGGACATGCTATGAGGAAGGAGGACTTGGAGAACCTCATACTAACATGCCAGATTGAGGGAAAATGAGACAGGGGAAAGCAACGGATAGCATATTTGAAGGACCTAATCAGGTGGATAACGGATCGATTGTTGCATGGTATAACAGAAGGCATGCTCAGTACCACCAGGGATAGGGAAACGTGGAAAGCAATGTTCGCCTACGTCCTGAAGGGACATGGCACATAGAAGAAGATACTAATGGCTAGTAAAACTTTGTATTTTGTTTGCATTTCCTATAAATCTTTGTAGTTTTTAGATCTGCAGTCTATGGTATTGTCAGCATCCTTCTGTAAAGTAAAATTAATGTTGCTTCAAACTCTTCTTAGTCTTAGAGGAGATTGTTCAGCATTCATTGTCATAATAGAGGATAATGACAAAAGCGCCTTATGATTCCGGTATCAATTTTTTCGTTCTCGTATAGAAAACTTGTATGACATTTAATTTTTGTACTTGCTTATCTTTTTAATTTATTTCGAATATTAAGATCTTGAATAATTTCTAGCTGAATTTTCATAAAATGTAATGTTTTATTTTTAAAAGTTTAGTTGGAAGCACATCACGGAAAATATTGTTCAGTATTAGCCACTAACTTCTCACATCTTTCTGGCAGGATTTTACATTCCACGTCGGAAAATCATGTTTTTAGGCTATCTTGGAATCGAACTATTTATTGATATCTTCTGAAAAATAAAGGTCTACTCACCCTGACCTTGTGCTATCGATCAGAATACGGGATAATCAGAGAGGGCAACGTGTAATGAATACGACGTGAGGAGTAGGACTTCCTATTTAAGTGTTTCCATGGAGGTTTTCATTGTTTTGAAACATGTTGCCTAGCGTTTTAATGTTGCAAAATAAATTTGTTGTGCCTCTGTTTGTACAGCGGCTGTTTTTTTTCCACAAAGTTTAATTCAAATGGATTAGATGTAGCCAATAGAGATTTTCTGTGATAGTTTTGATCGGTTGAAGCAGCTCATGAGTAACTACACGCCCCTGATCCTACCAAGTGCAGAGCAGAGGATACTAACAATGGGTATTAGGCTTTGCCTCCGATATTGATGCTTGACCAACCTTAATCCATAATGTTATGGTTATTGTAGTGTAAACAGCTTTCATCATTCGTCATGATACTTTACAAAAGGCTTTACCTTTCTGCAGTTGAAGCAGCTCTTCACAGGTTATAAGGCACTGTTCAACGTTTCTCTGTTTCAACTTGTACACTAACGGTGTCGTTGTTTTAGCATTATTCTTGGACTCGTAATGATTCTAGAAGTTCAGCTTGCGCGTGACATGAGTTTTCATGAAATAATGTCTTTAAATCTTCGGCTTCAAACCTTTTCGGTGCGCCAGAAATTTCTTTATTCTCCACATCAAAATCATTATTTTTGAAGCGTATAATCTCTGCATGTGGTTTTCGAGAGATATTCTTTACTACAAGTCTCAACAAGTATTTTCTTTGCTTTAGCTTCAGAATTCATTTGAATAAAATAGTACACTAAAATTCCTTGCAAATACAAATTCATTGGAATTCAATTCTACGAGTTTACTGCTATGAAAAAAGCTGCTGCTTACACTTTGGCGAAATGATATACACTGAATTACAAGCGTAATTTTAGTTTTTCCATATAGATAGGATACATTGTGAAAATACACGCACGCACCTTTGGGAAATACATTTGTTGCAAAACAGCGAGGACATTGTTAAGGCAGTAATAGTTTTGGAGATAAACGAATTTTCTTACACTTGCAATGTTTTCAATTTCATTTGATATTTCTGTAATCACTGGATATTTTTCTAAATATCATTGTTTGAATCTCAGTTGTTCATTAGACAGACACTATTTTATTGATACAGTTCTAAGTCATTAAGGTTTTTAAGTAGTGATTTAAACAGCATCATAGGTAAAGAAATGTTAAAATTATATGATGATAAATGAAAATGATACTAAGTAAAAATACT